>VWZD01004089.1:42433-53162 GCA_013396695.1 Sakesphorus luctuosus | reverse complement strand
TTAAATCTCTTAGTGCCTTCTCCACTCCCACCATTGCTCTTCATTCTCACTGCTGCCCTTTCCATCCAAATAAATTACATACAATAATTTTGGGTGTTATAATAGACAGATAGGCATCGTAATAATGTATTTCAGTTAGGAAGAAGTACTTGAAAGAAATTGGTTTTGCAATACACATGATGTGAGACAATCAATAGTGCTTTAGTCTGACAAGCACTGTCAATATCCCTTGTCACACAGTTCAGAAAGTCATTAATGGATAGTTCTTCAAAAACCAATGCTTTCAACACATTAGAAGTGTTCAGATGTACTGTACCTGGTAGGAATTAATCATAGGTAGACTCTTGGGATTGTTCATAATTATTTTGTAAATTAAGAGTGAAATAAAAGTTGTTGGAAAGAATGTGAGATCATGCTACATGAGTTACAAAGTCTTGCTAAATAAGTATGGAGCTGTTTAGGACACATTAAAACATTTTGCTCTCTAAACCATTCAGGTTCTTCCCAGAACATCACACCCAGGAAAAATAGTCTGCTAGAAATATGTTGTCTAGGTACATGAATAAATTCACAGAAACTAATCTCATAAACCTTTTGAACCTTACCCTGAATAGGTTTGAGCCTTGCCCAGTTCTTTTAGTTGTGGCCATGCCAAAACCCTGGAGAAAAGCTGTTGTAACTTTACCTTGAAAACAAGGTAGCCACTGCTCAATACTGATTCAGCTGAAGTATGTTTACTCTCATTGCATCATCTATACAATTAAGAGCATTGAATGTTAACAGGTAATTCTTCATCTGCATCTCAAAACTTTCATTGACTCTGATGGTACTATCTGTAGAACTGTGTCATTTGGAGGCATTGCATTAATTCTTGCTTCTCACCTGTTTTCTGGTGTAAAAACTCTTTTATATACTTTATTTTGTTCTTCTATCTGATACTTCTGTTATTTATATGTTATTAGGAATATTAAAGCTATATTTTAGTAAGTATTCAGAGGATTTATGTAGGCCAAAATAAGACAGGTCAGTTTTTTCTTGCTGTATTTTTTCCCCGAGAATTTCACCTATAGTTGTGTCCCCTAATTCTCCCCTAATAGGAATGTTATTATAGTGCTGTCCAATATTAAGGGTCAAACATGTGTTCTTTCTTTTAGTCCTAAAAACATGTTTATAGTATTTTCTTTTTGTATCCAATCTGTACCAAACTTCCCCAATGTGATAAGCTGCTTTGCTTCCATATATCTTGAAAACTGTGGAAAAGATCTTACCATATTTTCATTTGTCCCTTCATACCTTTCCCACCTATGAAATAAATAAAGAGATAAGTGACAAAAGTAATAAGAAAATCATTTCTCAATCTAAGGATTCATCTTGTTACCAGCCAAACATTAAAGTCAGATGATATTCAGATTACCTTTTTCTGCTGAATAGAAGTGTCCCAGCACACTCTTGCACTACCAGAAGTAATTTATAATTATTTTATGCTTAGGTCCTTAAAAGTCTTATTTTAACTTCTGTATGAAACTGCCTTCCACTTTTTATGTTATTTGACTTTTGTCAGCTCTTTCATGGAGGATACTCCTGGCCAAATCAAGAACTTGAATTTTTTTTTAAAAAGTATTGAAAAAAATATTGTATTTTTTTAGTTTTATAACTACTTTTTTTGGTCTTTTTTTTTCTCCAGGAAGAAATATTTGGTCTTTTTTCCTATTTCCAAATATAATGGCAAAGTCTTTTTAATGTGAAGGTATCATGAAAAGAATGGTTTGGCAAGAGAAGGAATATTTCTAAGTGAGATCCCAACGAGAATATTTCTGGCTAAGCTTGGCTTTGAAACATGCTATATGAAATCTTGACTTTCTGGGATTCTTGGAGTTTTTCTCTGGTGACTCACATATATTTAATAGAATAAAATGAGAAATTCATCAACATTAACTTTGCTGTTGTTTTGAACTATGTGCTGTACAGCTCAACATAGTACAAAGTTCTCCCTGACAATAATTATTCCTACCTCTAGATGTAGTTTTAACACCATAGTTGCTGTTGTAGGTATAAAAATTCCATCTGGGTTAACACATCTTTCCAAAGAGAGGGATCTTTATCTGCTGTCCTACCCTTCACATTATGACCATGTGCATTTCTGCTGGAACATCTCAGCTAATCTGGTGTAGACTCAGAATTAAGTATGAAGTTCAAGTGGGTATAAAACACTTCAGAGTCCCACAGAATGCGAAAAGTGACAGGCATCTTAACTGACTTAAGAGATATTTTCACTCCTGCATAATTTAAAGCATTTGGGGAAGCATCACTCTAAGTCAAGAAAAAGCCAACCTCAGCATAAATCACTATGGACAAAATGGTCCTGAGCAGAAAGGAGACCCCAAACTAAACACAATTCCCTGTTTCAAAGTACCATTAAGATGCAGAATTAGAAACATCCATTTGTTGTTCTTTTTATAGCACAGCCAAGTGACTTGGAATTTTAGCTTGTCCCTGCCAAGGATTGCTCAATTTTGAACAAAAAGTTCTCCACTATAATGTTAAAAAAGCACCAACCATCAATTGAATGCTAATCTTTATATTCTATGATACATCAGTCCAAGAATGCTACCATTAAAAAAATGTGAATTCTAGTTTTCATAAATGATGGATTATTGTACCAAGCCATGTATTTTCCAGTAAACTGTCCTTTTATTTGTCCTGTGTGATTACTAGTTTGTGGAAGTATGTGTGGGGTCAATTTAGTGCTGTGGGAAAATGGAGCACTCTTCTGTTAAAATCAGTAGTGAAATCAGAAGCAAACTATGCTCTGATCATCATAGGCATGTGTTTAAGTATTGCTTTCCTTAATTGGCTATGTTCTATTTACTTAAAATGAACAATTTGGCAAGTTTTTCTCCCTTGACAACAGCAAAGCATAAACCATTTTATAAGTTTGGCTGTTAAAATCAGATTTGTAATGTAAACCACAATATTCCGGGGTTGTTGCTGTTGCTTAACCAGTTATTTTAGCTTGCCATTGTTTTATAATTGTACACCTTTAAATGTTCTGGTTCTGTTTATAACTAATACAAAACACCCTGATAAAAAATTAGACTGATAATAATGATCATACTTTCAATTTTGCTCTCTCTCTTTGCTTGGATCCTCTGTATGGAGATTGCTGCATTATAGGGGAGATTCAGCCTGGATGGGGAGGTTTGGGAGCATTTCTGTCACTGCACCTGAATTATCCAGGGTGCTGTTTAGAAGTTCTGTCAAGGGGACAACTCCTGCAAGTTCACCTTGTGGAGATATTGTATTTTGGTGTATTGATTGATTGATTGATTGATTAATTGATTTGTAAGAAAGCCAAAGCCACGCCTCTCTCAGCTGGAGGCCCTTGCTGAGGGAGGCTGTAGAGCTCTGCATTAGCCTGCTCAGCATTTGGGGGAAAGGGCAGGGTGAGGATGCTCAGGACACTGAACAAGAGTTTTTCAAGGATGGTGAGTCTCAAGTGATTTGTTAGAAACCTTTGAAAACCTGCTTGTTCAGGGAATACTTTGGAAAAGGTCTTCCCATGGCATCACTGCTGCTTCTGGAGCATGCCAAGCTTCTCCTCCCTACTCATATTGCCTGTTTTGATATCTATCATGGTGCCCTGTAAGCACCTCAACAGAGAAAAAGTTAAATTTATGCCTTTGAAAATTCCTCCAGGGGATTTTCTGGAGCTGGATTCTATGTCTTTTTGACACAGAGCAGGAATAAATTGAGCTCAGAATGTTTCTCAGCTTGGTAAATGCTTAAATATAATAAAATATAATCATTAGGACGGGAATACTTTTCTTTCCATAAATTAATGCATCTTGCACACATTTTATGGCACACAGCCATGTTTTCTGTAACTGCATTAAATATATATATAACTCTTAATCCATCTTGGCAAGAGAATTCAGTCCTTCACTCGTGGTGTAACCATCCATCCTTTCTCATAACAAGTAGTACACAGCTAATAGTGCGTAGCACACTTGGAGTCCGCAGTTTTAGCAGAGAAATCATCCATGTGAAACTTGTGGGATTCGTGAACGTTTCATGAGTAAACTGGTCGCCATCCAAATACTTATGGGCAATAAATAATAGAGCTCCGTGCAGAGCTGGCAGAGTGAACTCATCATGTTTATTCACAAAAGTATTAATCAGATGGTTTGTAGTGTCCAACCAGCTCCACTGCTGACCTACCGCATGATTTTGATTTCATTAGGGTGGTTATGGCCACTATTTTCTAAGGATACTTGAGCAAACTCCTATTAGTTTCTAAATATTGTTTCACTGAAGCTTTTCCTTCTGCTTTGCTCTAGTTTTCAGGCTGAACTACAGTGCCTCTGACACAAATGACAGAAACCGAGTTAAAAGCAGATTAAAGAAGTTCATCTCCCGAAGACCCTCCTTGAAAACTTTGCAAGAAAAGGGACTTATTAAAGGTCTGTCTGGTCTTTTGTACTTTTTCTGGGGTGCAAAAATTAAAAATTCACGAGTATTTGACTCTCAGATGAATAAGTGCATTGGACAAACACTTCTTAGGTATGGTTTTGTTGCTGTATCTCATAAAACTCACACTGCTGAACTATAAAGATAAAAAATCAATGTGTGGTTATATCTGTCTCTGTGATATCTGACTGCAGTTTCAATTTTCCTGCTTTGGTGTACAAGTGGTAGAAGCTCCTCAATTTAACACCATGTACAATGGAAATCAACATGCTGCACAGCTCCATTTCTTTTTAAGAAAAAGTATTGAAATAGTTTATGTTTTAGAACCCAAAATAGGAACTTCAGATGCTGTGCTGACTAATTTGTTGGAATACTTTCTGCTGTCTTCTCTCATTATTTTTCTAACTCACTAACAAAATCCATTTTTAACAATTTTAAATACATGTCAGCAAATAAGAGGTGCTTTTTTTCCTATTCCAATTTCTTGTTAAGTTGGTCACCCATCACTTTGACATACTCTTAAAAAATTGTTTCCTTGATAAAACCTGTTTCTCAGTTTATCCAAGAAGTGTTCTGGTAAGAAACTAGTAGTTGAAGGCAGTAGCGTTCTGACCACGAATATTCAAGTAAAGCCATGTTTTCAAATATTGTCTGGAGTAATGCTTGAAAAATGTACACACTCCCAAATTATTATGTGTGAAACCCACAACTGCACATGCAAATTGACTAGAAAGAGGCACTTTGCCAGCAGCCCCTGTCAATCTTCAGTATGTTTTCCAGTGGTGTGTCAAAAATGGCAAGGGGTGTTGCTAGTGTGTACTAAACTTGTCTGTCCAGAGCCAAGAGATTGACCCCAGCCAGCATAAGCTAAAGCAGCCACAAGAGTTAAACACCAGCTGGGCCCATGTCTGAAGAGAAGATTCAATGAATTAAGTTCTTATATTTTAGATACATGCAGAGATGCTCAGTGCAGTGTTGTTTACTGTAAGGAAATCTTCATTATACAAAACCATGATGTGCCTTAGTGGTGGGGTTTTGCTTCTAACAGTCACGGAAGCTTTGAAAAAAAATGTCATTTATGCATCAAGATGTGTGTGTGAGGTGTGCACATTCGCACACCAAACTTTCAGAGTCTGTCCTTACAATCTGTAGTATCTGATTTGAATATGTTAGAGTTTTGTCTCCTTGAAGTACTTTTTGAGTTCAGTATAAGATTTAAATGCATCATGTTAGTTTGTTTCAGTTATTACAGTAACAGAGGAGTAATTTATAGTCTTTTTATTTCTGGATTTAAGGGTTGGGGTTTTTTTTTAGTTTAATAAAGTGTGGCTGATAAATCTCCGGCGGTGTTACATAGGGATCAGATGTGATCCCTGCTAACAAATCCAAATTCATTAGCATAACTCAAATCCACCCTCTAATACATCTCTCTAGGAAAGCCTGATAAATTTGGGGTTGGCTACAGTTACATGAAGCTCTTGATTCATAAACATAGCTTGGTTCTACCTGGGATACTCTTCCAGGGATAACAGAGATGTATGATTTATGACACAATAATTCAGAATCAGTACCTGACACAGTATTGTTACCAAACTAATGTTGCCATGAAGAAAACATGTTCATTATCTACTATGAAGTTTCATTAGGATTAGGTTTCGGCCATGCAAATGAGGCAGGATTCGTTAGCACAGCTTAATTCCAATCTACGGTAAGTCTATGTGAAATGCTCATTTGATAAGGTTCCTTCATTGTCTTCACCAGAGTTTATCCCTTAATCTGTTAAAATGTTATGAAAATGCACTTGCAATGCTTATGCAGAAACCACTTTTAAATGTTAATTTTTAGGCTCACATTAGAATATTTTTAAATCACAAAATGCAAACACCCAGATTACAAATGAGAAGCTTGGCAAATTTTGTATTGTAAGATGCATCTATTTATTTTACTAAAGGTGACTTAAATGGTTGCAGAAACCTCTCAGAACTATTTATTTGCTTGTTTCTTAAGGGAAAAAAATGTTAACCGATTTTTACAAGAAAAAAATTCCTCTAGCGCTGAGAACATGCCTACAAACTTTTATCCCATAGGGAAATACTTCTGTCAGAATTGTAAATCCCTTAAAATAGGGGCTCGCAATAAAAGTGTGCATAAAGCCTTACAGGACATCTTGGTACCAAATTCCTGACAAAGAGCTGTTCTGTGTGCTGGTGAAGAATTGATATAAATATCTGTGAAGTGTGTGGTGTTAATTACTCCAATGCAGTGGCACTGTAGGTGCTGTGAAAACCTTCACTTTTCATCAAGTGCTATTCATATTTGCCAGGGGCACTATAAAGCTCTCAAATCTATATTGATTTTTTACATTGTATGTCACATTGGAACCCAAACTCCAATAAATTTAACACGTAAATTATAGTCATGAGTAAATACACTTTAAGGTGGTGAGTTCACTTAGACACAGTTCTGAGCTCTGTTAGTCACTGATGCATGCACACTTGGCCAGGAGACTCGACACATTTCTCCACATTAACCAAATTTGGGAATACAGGCTTCAAAATTAAATAGCAGTTTGATCTCCTGGGGTACTATGTTCTGCCAGCACTGTTATCAGGAAATCTAGGAATCAAGTGATTGTCATTTAACTCTTAACCAAACTTTGCTGATGTAGAATGTAGCAAATACTCATGTAGAAAGTAAAGCAGGGAGTTAACAAATGAGAATAATAATGGGGATAGCAATCAGACAAGGGAGTGTAGCAGACCAGTGGGTAAATGTTAGTTACATCTTGGTCTGAAAATGAAGATGTGCCGACACTTTACGTGACAAAAAGTTATTTTTGTCATTGTTGTACCATTTGTTTTCTACTTCTATGAGTAAAGGAAGCCAGACTGGGAACAGCATATTGGCTCCATTCATTGCGATGGGCTGGTGACTGGGGCTTTTCATGCTCCAGTAACAGCTCTAATGAAGATCATCAGTCCTCATTCCACCTCACTCATGCTTACACAAAATATCTTTGGTCTAGAAACATTTTGGAACCATTTTTGAGACTATGTGTAATACAAGATCTTCACATAATGCATTTGTGTCTCTGTGCACACTTATGCTCAGACATGTGTCCACATGCACACAACCTAGAAATAGTAAATAAGAGGCATGTTCCCTGTCTGCCATTTTAATAGTGTTATTTTGAGAATAACTGTTCAAATTTATACTCCAGGGCAGAGGTCCTTGGTTCCTTGGGATTGAAATATTCTTAGAATTTACAGAATCTGCACTAATATGCTAGAAAAATAATATATAAATCTCTTTTAAAACGACTTTATAGTCTATAATTGAACTTTGATCTTTATGTTTGAGCTTTGTCATGATTTAATATTACCCAAAATGAATTGCCAACCTTCAACTTGATATTGGCCTGCTAACTTCCTGATTTCTGAGCCTTTCTAGTCCAACAAAGTAAAAAAAACTTCTGTGGAACTGTGACTTTAAAGCTGTGGTGGTTGTGTTGGTAAAAGAATATCACAAAATACACTCTCAGTAAACAGTAAAAAAAAGCATGAGCAACAACTTAGCACAAATGACACTGTGGGAAATGAGGAAAATGAAGCTATGCAGCTGGCAAGAAATTTACTTGGTTTGTATTTTTTTAGGGTGGATCTTTTTTTCCCAAAATCTAGACACCGAAGGAACTTCATTGAATTTATTTCATAAGCAAAGTTAAGGCAAAAACCAAAACAGCACAAAAATTGGACTGGGTACAACTGTTTCAAGATGAAAATAAAAGCCACTCAATTGCTAGTGAAAGGAACTAGCTGTGATTTGGCTTGGTAGCCTATAGAACAGTGCTCAGCATATGTTGGTGGTTGTGCAGATCACAGCACAGAGATCACCAACCATTTCATTTCCAGGCTAGGGAAAATGTCTTTATTGCATCATATGTTTCAGTGGGCCTTGCAGTAGATCAATGCAATGAGCGAAATGCTCATTAGAAGTCCAAAAGAGCAGACTAAGACCTACCTTTGCTGTGTTCTGTAATTCTTGTGGGTTATGAAGAAATTTTGCAAGAGCTCTGGTGCCCATCAAAACTTAGGGAAAGTTGGGAAATGTTTCCTTTGACTTTTGGGGGTAATGGGTCACAAGGGTATTTTTGTCTTTGACATGGACATTTGGAAGTACTTTACCCAAACCCTGTGGACAGTGATTTATTCCTTTGACATGATGCTCTGAAATCACAGAATCCCAGATGTCAGGTTGGAAGGGACCCACAAGGATCATCGAGTTCCTCAGCCCTGCACAGGACCATCTCCAAGAGTCACACCATGAGCCTTAGAGAAGCTATTTCATTTTTTGAGATCTGTTTTGAGGAGTACAGCAGACACACTCTCTTGGGATTGAAACAAGCTCTTATCCCCAGTAAAACACCAGAATTTCTTGACACCTATGTCTATAGTACTATTTTCCCTTTTCTGAGTATCTGAAATGAATCTGACAGCTCAGATGCCACATAATAGTAACTGATCACAAATATAATTTTTTTTTAAAATTGATGACCACCACAGATCAACAAAATATAATGAATCTCTAAGTTAAAAGGACTGGCAAGATTCCCAGTGTGCATAAATCAGGGGAGCTCCACTGACATCCTTGCCGACTTCAGTCAGCTGAGGACCTGCCCCACTTATCATAAAAGTGCTGTGGCATTCTTTGGAGACTCAGTCTGGGAGACTCAGTATCACTTTAACATCTAACTCTAGAGACTGAGCACCTAGAACTCATCTTTCAGAATATGGCCTCAAATGCATCAGCTCCCCAACCAAAAATTCACTGCTGTGCTTCTTACAGTCCCTTTCCTCTCTCTGTACATTCCTCTCTTATTTTGTCTTTTTGTTCTTCCGTCTTTTCCCTCGCAACATTCAAAGAGATACAAAGAAAATAAACAACTTGGATGTTGATACAGAGCTCTGGTAGTCCAGCAGCTCAAATCCAGATGTAGTAGAGTTAATTCTGTTCTTGAAAGACATGAGATTGCACAGATATAATTCATGTTTCTAAAAACTTGGGAATTGTACCATTACATTGCCTCCTCTCATGTCAGAATTTAAGCTTCTCCCTGAGAAATTAGCCTTGCCCATCCCTGTGTTTTTTAATAAAAACCGTTTAAGTATGAGTTCCATCCAAGTGTGGCTACATCTCATCCATGTACACCCAAAGCAGTTAAACAATGACACTCTCAGTGAGGATGTGGCTTTAGTGATTTTGTTTTAATTGTTTCTTTTCCAGAAGTATTGTCTCCCATAGTCGAGATTTCTGCAGCTCAGGATTAGTGGCTTTGCTGCAGCCTGTGAGAGCTTCTCCCTTCCACCAAATAAAAAAAAAAATAAATAAAAAAAAAGAAAAAAGAGAGAGAGAAAGAAGAAAAAAAAGAAAAACTTGAAGCTCCCTAGAATGAGAAATTCATTGCAGCTGTAATCATCATTTTGTATTATACAGCTTGTGAATGTCCATTCCCTTCTCTTCTGGTGTCTCATTTTATGTCCATGTGCAAAGCTGTCACATGCTCCACCATCTCCAACCAAATTTTTAAAGTGCAGATAGGACAGATGTGTAATGTAAACCATACCACCAAACATATTATGAATATATTGCTCTTCTTAAAAATGCTTGTTGCTTTTTCATACTCCAGTATTGACTAACTGTCGGTGTTTGATGTATGGTTTACCAGCCTGATGTAGACTTATGGTTAGAGCTTAACTTGTTAGTTCTGCTTTTGCAGCCAATTCAGAATAACTACAGATGCCCCAAGATATTAAAATTGACTGCTCAAATGGACTCAGTGTGGGAGTTTCATTGGTTTTAAATTGATAACAGCTGAAAGAGTGAATGATTAAAGCTGTATATGGGCATAGTATGCAGCTCCTTTGTACGAGCTCTTGTGAACAGAATACACTGCATGGGAATTGCCTTTGTTCTAATAAAAGATATTTCTGAACAATTGTTAGTTTAAATTTTTAAATGATGAGACAAGAGCATTTCAGGAGCCTATAGAGGAAATAATTCCTGAGAAACTGGAATAACTCTGAGAAGATAGAGTGGATTTCTATTCAGAGGGGAGCATTTAAAGTTAAGTAGCATTCCATAAGGTGGTAATTGTGTCTATTTCCCAGGCATTTGAGTTAAATAAGCTGGATAGGAAACATAAACTGTCATAACAGGAGGTTAGGAGTGTTGTGTACATCTTTTAGATTCTTTTTTTCAAGTC
>VWZD01004089.1:0-42416 GCA_013396695.1 Sakesphorus luctuosus | reverse complement strand
CAAGTCATAAAAAATGAAGTTTTGGATGGCCTTATCACAAATAAATCAAACAAAGGGTTTTTTTTACTTCCCTTATCCCTTTGGGGAAGTTCCTATTTAAAAAAATATGTCCTGGATAGTTTTCCTTTAAACTAATTGTAGACCATATATATGTACACCACTAAAAGGATAAGAAAACAATGTTTTAATCTTAATTACACATAAATCTAGCTTACAAAATATAACAAATTTTTATTCCTACAATTTCTTGTTTTTGAAATACTGCACAAAAAAATCTTAACTGAGTTTTCCTCAACTATCCCTGTGACCTCTACAAGTGTAATTATGGCAGTGTAACTACTGCCATTCCCATGTTTATGTACAGAAACAGATCCAGCAAAAAATCAATGGACTAGAGAGCTACAGAATTTGTGGTTCAGGAGTACCCAGAATTGAGAGTATTTGGATGACTCATGGGATCATTTACTTATAAATCCTCATGAATTTCTAGAAGGGGAAAAAAACCCTCCAGCAGTTGTGTGCTGTTGCTTTACCATAGTCTTTTTGGATGCCCAGGAACAATTAATGCTGTTTTGCTGCCCTTCCATCTAAGACAAAAATACTGAGTGCCTGTTTTCTAAAGAAGAAGTTATTTAAACCTTAACTGCAGGGTACAGAATGTGACTATATCCATACAGTGGAAGGAATATAAAATGAGGCTAAATATTTTTGCTGAATATATAGAATCTGCACCAAGAAATGAAGTAATGGACTAGGTGAGAATTGCAAAACTGTTTTTAGCCTTTTTGAAATTTTCTCACAGGAATACCAAGTATTCTGTATTCATGTAGGGGATTGAAAGAGTAACTGTGAAATAATCCTGGAAGTTGGTTATAAAGTGGTTATAACACAGAAAAGAAACTGCTGAACAGCCATGCATTAATTTTGTTTCAGTTCTTCATGTGTTGCTATCTAAACACAGTGCAGTTCTTTGCCTGTTTTGTGTCTGAAATTGTTTACAAGTGTCTTTGTCCACCAAATAGGATTTTTTTTTTATTTTTTAACTTAATTTACATTGGAGACCATTCCATATTATGCAAAGAATTTGACAGGTCCTTGCTAAAATTTTGAAAAACAATTAAGATGTCAAAAGAGGAAGTGCTAGTACATTTTAATCATAAATCTCTGTATGTATAATTACCACTGAAGGCAGCTATAAATGTTTTATGAAGAAAATGTAACCAGACTGTGCTTTGTCAGAAACATAACCCCAAAACATGTAACAGACTGTTCGCTAATGCTTAACGCCACACATGCACACAACCTTCCTGGGTGCAGTTCTGTGAACCCAATCCTCCATCCCTTCTGCAGCCCAAACTCCGACTAACTTCAATTCAGGCTTTGATGTACTCTCCCAGAATGCAGATCACATGCATTGGGAGGTGCTGGAATAAACTTCCCTGAGACATCTTGAGAGGTCCAAACTATCTGCTGCACCCCACCTTGTTCCTGTTGTTGTGTTCCCTGCTCTGAGGTATTAAGAAAGAAAAAGCAATTGAGTTGCTCTTGAAATCTAAACTGAGTATGAAATAGTGGTGATTAAGGATAGATAAGCAAAGCAGAAAATAAAAAAATGGGGGGTTGCCTGTTAGTAAGGAAAAGTTCTCCTGCTGGGAGGAAGGATGACTGCAGCTGGCTATGGTGGGAAGTGGTGGGACTGACTATGGAGGAAACACCGAGTGCCATTTGAGCTGTAGAGGAGAGCAGGAGCTGCTGCTGGGTTTGCTGGGCAGATCCCAGATTTGTGCTACCACCCTTCAGCTATCTATACAATAATTTTCAAAGCCTCTACACCAATTTATAAACTGTAGTACTCTGTTGAAATGCTGTATGGAGACTGTCTCTCTGGGTAAATGATGACAGTACACTCCTATTGTTTCAGCATTTAACTGCCTCCTATTGAGTAGTTCCTCTCATCTGTTTGATTTATTCTGATTCTAGCTGACATCGTCCCTGTTACTGATTGCTCTTTTCATAATTTCTCAAACATATAGAGTGGAAATGAGGCAGAGACAGCTAATTAGTAATCTGAAGAGTCCAACCTGCTCATACAAATATGTTTCAAGATCAACATACAGAGCTGATCAAAACTTTGAAATCATAAAAACCAAAAGGTAGCTTTAGCTAGTTAAATGATTATTCATAAAGGAAGTAATACTAATTGCAAAGTTAGCCTTGGCGTAAGATGCAATCCTCATCCAAAGACATCTAGTGTCTTCTATATCTTTTAAGCAGGTAATTTGATGATTAAAAAAGCTTTTGTAAAGATGAGATGAAATTGTACTGATTCATAATGATGCAAAGTAATGAAACTCTTGCATTCCTATAGTACTCCTAGCAAAAATGAAACTTCCAAATGTGTGGGAGAGACAGGCCATCCAACAAGATGAGTTTCTAGGTTAGACCAGCAGTTGATATCAAGTAGGATTTTCTACTCAACAAGTTAGGGAGCTGTAGCTCTAGAATGGCCTTCAGGTTTTTTATGGCAGGTCCAAGCAAACTCCAGAGACCTCACAGGCCTAGAAAAGCCAAGGTCATGGTGCAAGTGGCAACTGAAACCTGAATCCAGAGGGAAGTGTCCAATCACTATGAACAGCAGATGTTGAGGGATTGGGTTCTGTGGCAGAAGGTAATGACCACTAGGAATCAAAAAGGATTTTCTTCTAACTTTGCCTGTCCATCTTCAGAATCTGAGTTTTAAACTAATAGGCAAGCTGAGAAGAGACAGAAATCCCACTACTAATAATATGCCTTCATGTATTTTCCTCTTGTTTTCGAAATGTAGATCAAATTTTTGGCTCCCATTTGCACTTGGTTTGTGAGCATGAAAAATCTACAGTCCCCCAGTTTGTAAGACTGTGCATACAAGCTGTTGAAAAAAGAGGTGAGTACCTTAATATTTAATACTGGTTTCTTTCTAATAGTAATCAAAACTTTTATCTCATAACTCTACTCAGATTGCCAGGGCAGGCAGACCATTCAATTTATAATACAGTTATGAACTGAACTATATCACATTCTGTATCTTCACTTTATATGATAAGACACTAATAGGACACATTCATGTTGATTATTCCTTATATTTTATTTGACATGTTGTTGGTTTAGTCTTTCTCTGGGTAAGGAAATGCTGAATGTCGATAAAATGTCAGTAACTTTCATTCTGAAGTCTCTGGTGAGTGTAACACCAATACTTTTTCCTAAGTCCTGAATTGTATTCAACCAAAATAAATGTTTTTCTAGTGTGACCATATATATATATATTTTTTTAATGAGTGCAGGTGTCTAATTTTTACAGTTATTTTAAAAGCCATGGTACTGTAAAAATATTGGAATGAATATCCATCCTCATTAAAAGTTTTGATTAATAAGAAGGATATTCATAGTATAAAAAAGATGTACTTAACACCGTTGCCTGCCTTCCTTTCTGCAGAGTGTATCTTCTCTCACTGAAGGTCATTCTCTTTGGAAGGTACATGCGGTAGATGCAGAATCTTAAAATGTATTGTATAAAAATGTGAGGCTTCATCACCATCTGTTACAAGTTTACAACTTGTTCCAGGGATCTGGGGAAACATATATCTTGCAAAAGATAGAAAATTTATTTTCAGAATAAGACTGGGTGAACCCATTGTCACTGCCATATACTGGAGTCTCAGAACAAGAGTACTCATGAAAAAATGAAAAGATACTTAGAGGGTTATCCACAAAGGAAAAAGCTATTTTAATTCCACCATTGTTACCTGGTTTTATGGTGAAAGGTGCAATAAAACTACCCTGGAGTTTCAAACTCAGATAAATTCATGCTTTAATTATACAGCAAAGAGAGCACTGGGATATTATTATTCCCAGAATGATTGGCAGGAAGTCAGAGACTGAAACAAACTGGAGATTGTTCGGTAGGGGGAGATAGTAGCATTGGGTTTTTTGGAGGGAGGCTGGATAGAGAAAGGGGAGAAACGTGTGAAGTGACTATTAATAGAGGAGGAATTGTGAGGAGAAATTCAGAACATGAAAAGGAAAGGCAGAGATTAGATTGTAAAAATGCCACACTGTGCAGAACATGTCTAGAGGACTGCTCGGTTGTGATCTCTGCACAAGTTCTCCAAAAGATGCGCTGGATATTTCATAAATGTTTGTGGTATCTGATCATCTCTCACAGAAGTGAGACCAGTGGTCTCTGCACCACTGAACTGTAATAGGAAAATCCAAGAAACATAGTTAGATGTTTACTGTCTCTGTGACTATCGAGAAAATATTCATATAAGAAACTAAACGTATTACTGTTTCTTCAAGGGAGTTCGTCCTTCCTCGTAGTGCATTATATTCTTGTGTTTCCTTCAAACTTGCTGTGACTTAGAGAAGCCTACCCCTTTTAGTTAGTCTAACATAAATAGAAGCTAATCATATGGGATGAGATAAAAATTTCATTTTATCACTATATTTATGAGTTTGTATTTGATACACAGTTTTTTCTATTATCGTTCTCTTGGATTAATATGCTTGCATTTACTCACATTCTATTTACTCAAAGTGTTGTTTTTACTAAGTTCTGGCATAAACTATCTCAGGACAGCAGTAATTTATGTGAAGCTAAGTCCAATGTTTATGCAAGCTTCTGATGACATTTTATACTGGGGTTGGTATTAGGAAGCAGTATGTGGAGGTGCCAAGTCTCCCGGCATGGCTGAGACTCAACAGATCTGAAGCCCTCCTCTTAATGGCCAGATATGCCTCCAGCCAAGATACTCAACTGCAGAGTCATGGGAAATACTTATGTACCAATTATGGGAAAGGCACATTTAATGAAAACTGTATGTTTACTTTCATAGTCTTAGTAAGATGGCCTAGATACTCGGTACAGCTGGCATATTGGCTGAGCTAGAAAAGCTTTTTTTCCTATTTAGAAAATATATCATCTACATACTGTAACTGTACCAAAAATGTTACTTGCATGTTTCGCTTAAGATAAAGGATTATTGGGAAAAAAACTTTAGGAGACCATCCCCAAATGTTACTTACAAAACTTTCATACTTCACTGAACGGTTGTGTTCTTAGTTATCAGCTCATGCATTTAATTATTATTCACCTACTGATTTTCTATTTGTTTTTCTGATTTTTAAAGCATTATCTCTGTGCCCAGAAAGAAAGTCTAGCAGGGATCTGAATAAACCATATTAATTAGTACATTTTCCTAGGTAGAAGAGGTTACACACAATAGCCAACTGTAGCAATGTTCTCCCACAGAATAAAAATGTAAACGTTGTCATTACCATTGGCAAGATTTGGTATTTAGTTATGCTATTTTAAAATTAATATCAAAAGGATATTTATTCTGAAATTATTCTGGTGCAAGTTAGATCAAATTTTTGCCATTTATCCCCTAGTTTGCTTCTTCACCATTTTTGGACAGAGGTGCTTCATAAGGTCTTCTCTACAAAATCTCACACTATAAGGCATATTTATCTATCCAGCGAGGATTCACTTGTGAATGTGCACAAAAAATAATTGAGTGAATTCCAGTTTTTTGGCCCAATTTGGTATTTTTAGTTATAGAATTAGGACTGAGAAGCAGAAAGTCTTTCACCATTTTCTCAGCCATCTTGCAGAGCTGATAATGGAGTTTAATAAAACAAAGAATTAGAAATGTGCCTGTTCTTGGAAACTTGCAAGGCAACTGTCACATTTAGTTTGGAGGTTTTTTAAGGAAGCTCAGTTTTTTTTCCTTCATTCTTCCTGCAATTATGAATCACTTATAATAATTACTGAATTATTCATTCATAATTTTTGATGAACTTGTAGTCCTGATTATTGAGCTATTCAGACCTGTGCCACTGAAGCCAACAGTATCCTGGTAAAGAGTGTTGTAGCCTTTATATCTCATGGAATATCCTAAACAGAAAAACCTCCCATGTCTGTAGTGTGACCTGGTGAGAATAAGAGATTTGCCATGCAGCAATCAAGTTGAAGTAACACAGTGGCTGCTCAAAGATCTCCAGCATTTCTTCATTTTCTGCTATGGCAGGGACTTCAAGAAAAAGTTTTTCCTGGAACAGCATATTCCTTGGTATTTTTCATGTCTTCTTTTAGTTTACCATCCTCACCTACCTTGGATGGACTCCAGGTCTGTTGACCTGCCTTTTTCAATTTATATTCCTGTATTTCAGTATGTGTCTGCTTTTTCTTCTCTTTGGAAAGCATCTCCCAGGTAACATCAGCGCTGAGCTGAGCAGTGCAGCAAGGAAAGCCTGGGACAATCCTCCCACTGCACTATAACTCCCATGCTGAGCACTCCTGCCAAGGGTGGGGCCCATTGCAAGACATTTTGGTGTTTCTAGGCCAGATATTATTTCCAGTCATTTCTGGAGTCGCCTATTTATTTTGTTATCCATGACCCTTTAAAAGTCTTGTCTGTCTTTTTTTTTTCCTACTTTTTTTTTTTTAATATGTGAAAGGCATGAGTAGAACGCATTAAAAAAATAAAAGTATCAGTCTGTGTTGTACCTAAACAACATGCCATCCAGTACTTCTCATAGTAGTGTTTTATCGTGTGAAAACAGTCTGATACTAAAGTCTTTTCCAGGGAAGATCATTTGTCTGTGTGTCTAATGACAGAGTAAATGAACACCACGAGCCGTCTGTATCCTCAGCGTACTGAGGGTATCCAGTGTGGTTTAGGTTTTGTGAAGAAATACAGTACTAATTCTCCAGGGACACATAACTTAACTTTCATCTCTCTTTTGAAACACCCTTCATTTTCTCCCTCCATTCCCAAATCCAAGTCAGTGCTCTCAAATCAGCCTAAATGACTTGAAAGATGACACTGCAGCCAGCAAAGCTGATGATTGCAGGTACCATTTCAATTCGGAGCTGGACGTTGCAGATATTGTTTTCTGTTGCTTTTCTTGGAGCACAGGATGCTCGGACAGGAATGATACACAACATTACATATTTGATTCAATGCCTAAAAGCCACCCTGGGATCCATAACCTTGCTTAAAGATTTAAGAAAGACCTTTAGTCCACTTCTGAGAAGGTTCTTAGCTTAGAAAACTTTATCTTTCAACTTTACTTCTTAGCAGCTGTTATGTTTTTTTGCTGTCGTTTGTTTGACAGGATCCAGTTATAGGTTCCGATGTCTGTTTAAAGAAACAGGGAGGTTGTTGGCTTTAAAATTCCCTTACTGCTTGTGTGTTCAACATTTTCCCAGGCTTTTCTACATACTTTGCCAAGTAAAGGGACTGACCTTTTGTAGCAAACACTTTTTCATTTCTAAATGCTCACTTTGATTTTTGTCCCATTTTATGCTCATTCCAAACTGTTTACAACCCACTAAAAATGACTGTGAATTATATGTTTGTGTAATGGATTCCTTTTGTGGTCAGAGTGGAATGTTTACTTTGAACAATTAGTTATCTTTGGGCAGATTATAGTGACCTGAAAAAAGAATGGCTAAAATTATTATAGTACCTTAACTATTTCCTTTTGTTATCTCCTCTGTTTGTCCAGTGTATTATTTACTGGGTTTCATTGCTCTGAGCCCCAGCGAACAAATCATGTTAAATAAGAACAGTGACAAAGAAACTCCTGAGTGTGGGCTTTTGGCTTGGGGGAGGGGAGAGAGGGGGTGACCTGCTGGGGCAGGACCAGCGAGACTTCAGAAGGGAACATTAGGCACTTAAAGGCTGGATGTGCAATATTAGGAAGAACAGGGTTTTGCAAGAATTTTGAAGTGCTTGCTTTCCAAAGTTCAGATTTCTCATAGGTTTCCAAATTTGACAACCCATAACACCTAAAACCAATGCTCACTTTGACTAATTTGATGTCCTTAGCTGTGCTTTCATTATACATAACATCATTGCAGACATGCAGTCACACAGTCTCACATAGCAGAATATTCAGTGTTTGAGGAAGAAAATGCCTTTATGGGCAAAGATAAAGTACCTTATGGGATGTAGTAAAGAAATACAGTCATCCCAATGGAGAGAAATGAAGATAAAAATGGTATTTTAAACTACCTCACCTCCCAAATGCCATGCTGCCCGGTGACAGAAGGTTGTGTCCCTTTCATCAGTTTTATCTCTTAATCTAAAAGCTAAAGTGCAGCTAAAAGCACTTTAAAACCTATTTATAAAAAAAAAAAAAAAGAAAAAAGAAAGAAAAAAAAGAAAAGAAAGTGATATTTCATTACCTTCTAAATCATATCTCGCTTAAAAGGTAGTCAGTATTCTGGTAGAATGTTTATACAGAGGAGAGTTCACTTATCTCAAGGAGTTAAGTAAAGAGGAAATGTGTTTCAAAAAATATAAATTATTGGGAATACATTTATATAGCTAGGACAAAATGAGTTTTTAAAACAGTCTAATGCAGTCCTATTTTCTAATGGAAGAAAACATGCAGGAGAATTTTAAAAGAAAAAATAATCCCAAACAACTTCTAAAGGTGATGCCTCCCATGCTGGGATCATTGTCTTTAGTATGGTGTAGTTAGTGGAAGACAGTGGTGATGGCAGAAGGTGCAGCCAAGGAATGGATTAATAACCACTGTATAAAACCCCAAGGAGCTTACAGAATTGTTTAAGTGGGAAAACACCTCTAAGATCATTCAGTCCAACCGTTAACTCAACACTACCCAGCCCAACCCATTAAACCATGTCCCCAAGTGCCACATCTGCACAGCTTTCAAATGCCTCCAGGGGTGGTGACTGCACCACCTACCCCCATCCCTGAATGTGTTACAGTACACCTCAGTATCAGATTTGTGTTCACCAACATGCTCCTCAGGGTTGTATTTAGCTTAAGCAATTTTTATCTGTTTGGTTCTCAAAAATAATTCATTCACATTCCTGAGGACCTGAGGAAGGCAGTGGGAAAGTACAGGGTAGTTTTGCCAGAGTATGTTCACCACCATCTTGCAGCTCCCAGTAAATACACAGTATTCTTGGGCTACTTCCCAGTATGGATAGACCAAGCCCATCAGCTGGTGGCATAAAGGATTTGTTCTGGCAGGGCTTCCTTGAGAAGGCAAACCTCGGAAGACTGACCTATCTTGTGCCATTCTATATTTCTCTCTGAGTGTGGGATTATTCTCCAATGAGACTTGGCCTCTGAAC
Organism: Sakesphorus luctuosus; assembly: GCA_013396695.1. Taxonomy (NCBI): domain Eukaryota; kingdom Metazoa; phylum Chordata; class Aves; order Passeriformes; family Thamnophilidae; genus Sakesphorus; species Sakesphorus luctuosus. The sequence goes on along the minus strand of VWZD01004089.1, from coordinate 33,265 downwards.
AACTACTGAAATGTATTTTATTTGTATTTTCTCTCTGTCATATCTTTCTAGCTTCAAAGCACAAAATTCTTCATGAATAGCAGTTCGTTTCATGCAAGCTCATTCACTGATTTTCAGTAGTTTTCCTCTGGAAACATATTTTCCAAGCCCTTTTTTGATTCTCCCAGGCCTACACATGCTTCCTTGCTTACTCTGATATAAGTTTACATACTGTTTCCAGTGGCTTTAGAATTCAGTACCCTGAAAGTAAAGAGATCATGTTGCTCCACCAAATGATCTGAGCTCCCAGTTCTGCTAATTTTGTACTGTTCATTCTTTCCCACTTTGGGATAATCTATTATGCTTGGATCCAGGCACGCACTAAAAGCTAATACTTCCATGAAGAATGTGCAATTTGTACTGTTTAGCTTGTGATGAGATTCCTGAAGTCTTTTATGATTCTATCTTGTTCCAAGGAAGCTTCTGCTCCCAAGTTTTATATGCACTGAATGTAAAAGAAAAGGGGAAAAAAAGGGGGGAAACAAAACAAACTGATAGGGAAAAAAATTACACACGCACAAAAATATCCAGCAGTTCAGCAGATAAAGCCTTTTTCAGGGAATTCTAATGGGCTGAAGAAATCTGTTTCTGAGGGCATTGAACTATGTTTACTTTAAAGTGGCCAATGAGCATAAACTCAAACATACAGATGAACGTAACATAAAACAACAAAGTTCTGAGAAAAGCCCTTGAAAGTTTGTGATTTAAAATGTTTGGTGCTTTTTTTTTTCTTTTTAATTCTTTTGAGTAGAAATTAAGAGCGGTTGAACATGTTGGCAAGCTTTCCTCAACCATTTCTGTCTTCAGGCTCAGGCAATGCCGCTCTAGCCACCTTTCTTAGAGTAAGAGCCAGTTAATAGTGTTGTGCAAGGTCCAAGTCAGAGTTGGCTCTGAAGGGTATTCACTCTGGGGCCTCTGTGTCTGCTAGAAAGCCACATTCTGAGTTAGAAAAAATATCAAGAAGTGTCAACAGGAAACATCACGGAAGGGCATACAAGACAAATTAGAGAAAAGGAGACAACAGCAAAAAAAAAAAGGGGAATAAAAGCCTTACAATGACAAGACACAAGAGAGAATGAATATGTAATTATTGAAAAATTGGAAAGCAGAGACTCTAAGTTAGAAGAAGAAAAAGCCATAAAACAGGCAGGCATTTGAAGCAGTTGTTGTCTTTGTCATAGTTACCTGATACCTGGTTCATTGATTAATCTGTTCCAGAGAAATGGATCCATTCCTCTGAAACAAAAAGGGGGATTTGTATTTTAAGCCATGCCAGTAACAACAAGCAGACACTCAGTGTGCACCAGAGTAACATTTACAATGCCTGGGCCAAATTCATGCCTTGTGTAATTTTATTGCTTTTACTGGAATTACACCAGAGATGAGTTTGGCCTTTTGCCTTTTTCTAGCATTGTATAATATATCTATTCGTGAACATGTAGAGCAAAACAGGGCATTTTGTCTTGTGAATTTTCCATAAAATCTTGTTCAATAGGCTTAATAAATAAAACAAACCACTTAACCTATGAAATAAAAAAGAATCAAACAACGTTTTCTAGATATTAGAATAATGTTAACACACTTTGTAAATCGAGTAGTTGACACTTGTACGCACTGAAACAAAAAGCCTAGAGAAATTTAAAGCCAGCTAACTGTGTGTGTTGCTTGCTCTGTGCCAAAGAGAATGAAGGTCCTGACATACCCCCTGGTCAGAGGCAGATTCAGGGAAGCTCAAACATGAGGGTATCCACCTCCTAGCCATGAAAAGGTAAAAAGACAGACACAAAACTCCTCTCTTTTCCTCCTGAATAAGCCAAGGCTGTGAGGTTCTATGCCCTCGTACAGTGCACAGGCCATCACAGACAAGGAGCTGGCAGGATTTCCACTGCAAACCCCATTTAGTCAGACTTTACAGTTCAGCCATTAACAGAACACTTTGGGCTAACACTTGACAAAATCAACCTTAGCCTGGAGGAGAGATGTTCACTCACACACTCACACACACACATGGACATAAAATAATTTAAGTCCATTAAGTGTCTTTAAAGGGGGGGAAAAAAAAGAGGGGTAGTTTCAGATTCTTTAAATATCCTTGTCGCTTAAATATAAAGTTATGTTTTTAAAATAAGATTATGAAGGCATAATTCCACAATGCAAACTGATTTCTTTTCCTGTGGGAAAAAAAATAGGTTATTACAACTGCACTATAAGTTTTTTCAAAAAAGTTTTACAAGAAAAGAAAACACGCTAAGAAAGAAGTTTTGCTGTCTGTGTGCAACACTATGGGGTCAGTTTAAAAAAAAAAAAAGTCTCCTTTTTTTTCCTGCCTGCAATACAAGAGAGCAAATAACTGCAGTTGTATTTTATTACTTCAATTATTTGCTGAAGCAGCTTGTGTTACATCAATGTTTTAACCATATAATACTGCAGTCTAATGGGATTGATACCTAAGTGAGAGAAATTGCACCAACAGAGAGCTTCAGGAGGAAGGCAGAGGGCAAAGAAGGAGGGCAGCTTAAAAAGGAGGCTTTATGTTATGACTTTTCCTTAAGAGAATATTTTTTAGTTCATTTTTCTTTCCTGAAATTATGAAGCTGATGTGCTTGCAATCTAGTAACAGAATTGTCCCTAAATTGGTTCCTGCATGATAAAGCCCCAAGGAACTAACAAGCCTTTCCAAGGTCTCCAGTTGTACATTCACTCAGCAAGATTGTTTTATTATAATCAGGATCCACATGGATCATGGATGTAATTATACAGCAAACCAACTTCTTTTTGTCTTCACTCAAACAATGCTCCCTGGTTTGGGAGGAATGACATATATGTAAATGAGAGCAAAATGTGAGCATTTGGTTTCATAACACAACAGAACCATACCTCTTAGATCCTGAGCTGCTCCAGCCAGCCTGATCCACCTCTGTCTTCATGATTCCCTCATGCACCCTTTTTTTTTTTGCTGCCAGAGATGATGCATTTCAAATAACTGAAATTCATGAGAAGCAGATATTGCTGTCAGAAACTCCTTTCTCATGCTTATTCTGCTTTGTAATGCATATAGGTTATTTCTTCCCATAATTCCTACTTTATTGATAAAAGCCTCTGTCTATCAAGACAGATGGAGACTTCTCTGTAAGGACCTGAATAGATCTGTTTTGTGGTCAATAGATGCTCCTTACAGTTAAGGAAATAGGTCAATGTTTTGTTGTTTCAGGGCCTTCAGTTTTATATATTAGAAAAAAATATAAATACACAAGTTTTCTCTCAGAATTTAAAAACAAAGAACAGGAACTGATTCAGTTGCCCAGATTATGGGCCATCTACACACAATATTGTGCTTCTTAAAATCACCATGGACCCCTTTGAACCAATGGGGTCCAAGCTGATGGGTCTTCTCTGAGATGTCTTCACTCAGAAGATAAGGAAGTCCTAAAAAGACAGAGAGAGGCCTCTTTTCTCCACCTCCCAAGGAAAAATTCCCCCCGATATTTCAAACCATATGTTTCGATTTGTCAGCCCTGAACTGACATGGTGTTACGTGACATAACACGACAAAGTAGCTGCCACCAACTGGCTTTCCCGTGCCAGCAGCAACCACACAATGGTGTTGGAGGTACCGCAGCTTTTTGTTTACTTAGAAATGAAATCATTTTGATGACTGTATGGTATCAGTTAGCAAGTGCTGATTTCTTCATGGTGATACTGCTCATGTTGGCTTAAATGGAAAATGGATCAGCTCAGAAACCTTTAATAAGAAAAGTTCCTTAGTGTACATGTAGTGATGCCCTGTGGAGCCACTAGAACTAAAAATCTGTCAGCATGTTTGGTAGAAACTTTGTTTCATGGTTCTCTAACTCATATGATTGAGATTAAAGTGAACAAAATCTTGGCACATAGTTTGGCAGCTGAGAAGCATTCCTGCGTTTGTGTGTGTGAGACAGAGAGACAAAGAGAGGGGGAAATTTAGCAGCCACTCGTTCGGTGTTAAATTATCAGGTGTTACATATTTTTAATAAACCTTAGTAGAAAGATAAGATACATCCTCTTCTACTGAAAACTGCTTTCACTTAGTCTATAAACTTAACTTTGAACAAGCTAAGCATCTCCTCTAACTACTGAAAACAAAATCATTCAAATTCTCCAGCCCAAATAAAGTACAAGCCAGACTTGAATCCAAACAGCAGGGTGGAAGGTGCTGAAGCAGGCAGGTTTTCCTACTTTTCCACTAAACCAGAGAAGCTCAGAGAACACTTTATTTAATGCCCTGACCCATGACCTACAGGACTGTCCTCACAGCAGTGGCTGCTCTCTGGTCATAAACAGCAGTGATCCAGTGACAGAGTTTTGTGCACAGGAGCCCTTCCACCAACACAATATTTTTTGAAACTTTTCAAACACTCATGATATATGGATGTTTGAAAAGTCTCTGAATTTGCACACTAGAAAGGGACCTCAATAATGTCTTTTATTATCTGCATTTCAGTTGCATTTTTGTATTCTGATACATCATACATTAAATACTTGAAGTCCATAGCTTACAGTAAGCCTCTGTTAGAAACCTTGCAAGTGTCTTGGATGTCTCTATAGTAAATGTCATTAATAAGTATCGGAATTTTCACCAAAGAAGGAAATTAGATATGGAAAACACTGTATGCCAACTTCATCTTCCAAGCCTTCAGAAATACCAGAGGGTCTATGGGAACCCTAGTAAAAGGGATGAGATTGGATTTCTACCTTCCTTACATCATTCAATGTCACACTCAGCATTAGCACACAAAGACAATGATTGAAATCAAAATTCTTCCCGTAGCTTCAAATCTTAAAATAATTATCTTCCATGAAAATATCAAATGATATTCATATTTATGTACTTACTTCACCCAAATTTCAGCTAACAGATACCCAGTGCATTTTTTGGCCAGCAACTAGGGGTTTTCTTATCAGAAGTCAGTATTTTTATGTACTTCTTGCATGTCTCAGTTATGTTTCCCTTACATTATTTGTATTTCATTGATATCTTTTTATTTGCATATTCCAAAGTAGGAAACAATTTGTTCCTTTTCAGACTATACTTAAACAATCTCTTTTGGGGAGTCCCTGAGCAATTCACATACAGGTTTTGTGCTATTTTAGTGTAGTGTATCATGAATACATGTCAAACCATAGCATGAAAACCAAGCAGTTGCTCCTGTCAAAGCAATGAAGGATGCATTGGGCTCCTAATTTTTAGTACTTATCACTCTTTGCAATCTAATTCAGGATTTTTATGGTTTCTGTAGATACCTTCACTACATCATTTGCTGAATGTTTCTTTAGTTCATATTTTGCCCAAATTATATAGAGGCCAAAAAAAAAAAAAAAAAAAAGCTTTTTAGTTACCTGAATCTGCATGGGGACAGAAAACATAATGGAAATGACAGGGGAGAGTGTTGCAGCTAAGATGACAAAATATAGTGGAAAAATAAGTAAGCACAATAAGTTTGTGTCCCATTAAAATTAATGTCTCTGATGTTTCACATAGTACTGCTTAATGTTACTGTTTCATAACACTAAATATGAATTTTTCAAAAACAAGACAGTTTTTCTCACTTATTAGGCTAGAGATTTATCACACTAAAAAAGTGTAAGAGCATTCAGTGGAATCCCATGGTTTTCATCATTATTGTGTCTTTAAATGTGTGCAATGTACACTGGAAAAATTACTATTAAATTAAAAGTTATTAATGTATACACATTCACACACACCTTTGTGTTACCCCATTTATATGTTGGGCAGATATGCAATGCTAAGAATTCAGTAAGTTGGTGTTAGATAGCCATGTGTATACTTATCTCCCAAGAGAGCCTCTGGGTTTTCCACACAGCCATGGACTGTAACACCCAAAGGTGTCAGATAGTGTGCCTTAGGCTAAAGAATCTAATTTTCAAATGTTTTCTCCCCCTGGAAGATAAAAAGCAAATACAAAGATAGGTGCCTACCACACAATATGAATAAGCAAAGACTGTTACCAGCTGCACTTTAGAGCTCCAACTCTGTTTTTAGAGCAAGATCCTGTACATTCCACTGGTAGAAACCCAGAACTGAGCTGATCTAATTTCTGAATGCAAGACACAGATCCAGCCTCCTGTGTTATGCAACCAAACAAGTTCTATCAAGTGCCTTGCTGAGATTTCTTTAACTGCTGTTGAACTATAACAGTTAAATTCTGTGTTGACATCCTTCTCCAGCGATGCTGAGCTGCTGGAGGACGTCCCCACAGGTGACCAAGTAGGACCTGGTCCTGGAGATAACCTTGAGATATCTAAGGGTGAACCAAGCATAGTGCCAGGCTACCGAGTAAATGATCTGTCACAGAGCAGAGTGTTGGGCCAATCTGGACTTCACAACTACTTCTAAATCCCCTAAATTTTGGAAGAAACAGTCCTGTGACTTTCCATTTTCATCCTAAATATCCTTATTCTGTCTTAAACTTCCTATCCAAGTAGCTATCATTAAATAAAGAAATAAGTAAATTAACCTCTTGCCAAGCAAAGGTGCTACAGTCCAGAACATGCAAACCCCTTACCCATTTTGGCTGAAGTTTATGTTTACCCACATGCACAGTTCTTCCACTCCCAGCTGTCCAAAATCCAACGAGCAGCAGTACCAGTCAGGATGGGGAGGTGACATTGCTGAGGTCTAATTTAATGTCTCATTATTGTGAAAGACGGGTAAAGACTTGTCCCTGCTGTGCACTAAATTGTCTTTAAAATCATCCTTGGGAACAAGGGATGTTTCCAGAATTGTATCTGTCCCTTAGCTTTTAACCACAGATCCTGCTGGTGTCAGTGGACCTGACTGGAAGTCCTATAGAGTCCTACAAGGAGAGTTGGACCCCCCAAAGTTCAATTTCCTTAAGTGTTCTGATGTTGCTCAAAAAACACAGGCATGATGTTGGTGATGATGGATCCCCAAATGAAGGCACAGTTCAACCAAAGTGGGAGGATTTAGCAAAATGCATAAATTTCTTGTCTGCTACTGTCTGTAACAGGCCGATCTTCACAGTGAGCCTAAGTTACAGCTGCTTTTGCTGGAATAGTTTATGCTCTTGACCCTCCTTGGTTGTATAGCCAATAGGGAGTTGTCAGGCTACATGTGTTTTTAAACTTCTTTCAGCTAAATCAGAAATCCAAAAGCAAAATACAGCTCTCAGCAGTATCATGTGGAGTTGTGACACTCCCTGGAGGGCTCAGGGTCCATAAACCAATGAATGGATTACAATGAGGCATAAATGTAGTATTTTCATCCATGACAGATATAATCTCGAGCCTGTATTTTTCATGTTACTTAACTCTTTCAGAACGTAATGTGTGACAGAAAATGTCTTATAATGCACATTGCAGTAAATATCAGTCAAGTATGCTTTATTGCTGAGCTCTACATGTTTCCAGAAGTTAACAGGCACAGCTGGGATATAAGAAATGGCAATGTTGTATATATTTCTTGAACATACAAAATACCTTGGCTCCCTTCTCCCCCACCCTCCACATTACATCCCCAGCTGTTCTGATCGTGTCACACAGTGGATGAGTTTTTCCCATCGTCAGCTTCTCCTAAAATGATAACCTTTATTCAGGCTTCCATCCTCCCAAAAAAAACCCTGCATTATCCACATTGTCATCACATTCAAATTAGACTATCAGAGCATATGTTGTGTGGCACAGAATAATAGGAACAGAAGGTGGTAAACAGCCTGTTGGTAGCTGTACCTAGCAGAAAACACCCAGTGCAGGTAACATCCACTGATTTTCTTACAAATTTCTCCAATTCCTCTTGTCAGTCCCCACAGTTTCTCTGGCCACACCACCAGAGAGGTAAGAATTGGAACCTGAAAATCTCTAGAGACACGAGGCTGTTTCTATCCCAAGAGAGCAGCTGGTGAAGGACCATTCTGCCTTTGAAGATTCCTAATACTTCTAATAGGCCTCTTGTAAAATCACAGAATGGTTTGAGTTGGAAAGGAGCTTACAGATCATCTCGTTCCAACTCCCCTTCCATGAGCCTTTCTACTATCCCAGGTTGCTCCAAGCTCCATCCAACCTGACCTTGGACACTTCCAGGGGTGGGGTGTCCACAAATTCTCTGGGCAACACATTCCCGTGCCTCACCAATCTAGATCACTCTTGGTTAAGCATGAAAAAAAATATACTAGATAAAGTAGTAAAGAACCAGAGAACTCTTAATTTATTTCACATGAATTAAGGACTGGTCAGAATGGACCTTCTAACCTGTATGTGAGAAGCAGTAACTGCAGCAGATGAGAGAGAATAGACGTGGTGAAGGAGGTATTAGAGAAAACAAACAAGCAACCAAAAAAGAAATAAACATTTCCAAAATTAAATACTAATGCGTTAGAGAGAGAGAATGGCTACTTCCAAACATTTGGTAATTTCAGATATTATACTGTGTTGCATGAAGGAAAACAATGTTATTTCCTTTTAAACTGCCATTCCATTTAAACTAGCAAGCTGGTCTGTGTACTTGAGGTCTGTATTTGGTAGGGATTTTTTTCCCCTTTAGCATAAACCTTGTTGATTTAAAATGTGAACAAAGATGAATCAGGTGGTAAATGTATTCATGTAATCATTTTCATTAATAAGCTGTTATAAATAATAGAGGGAAGGTTTTAAGTGTATAATTCTCTGTCGCACAATTGAGATTTTTCCACATCTTCAGCAGTAAGTTAATTAGAATCACCTGCATTTTCTTGGGCGGACACCAAATGGATTGCAAACAAAAACAGATTAAAATAGCTGTAGCTCATGGCATACAGATGACAAGATTCACAAAGAGGACAATCAGGCAATGAAAACCTCCTCTTTTTCAAACATTTTTAAAGGAAATTCAGCTCTTGTGAGTCGCTGTAAAAAGACGTTTGTAAGTGTTTCGCTGAAAGACTAGAATGGCTTTGTTTCTGATCCCATGATGAGTGAAAGAAATGTTTAAGAAAGATCACTTTACAGAGAGATTCAGACTGAAATGTGATGACTGTGATTCAAGCCAAGCCAAAAATTACAGCTCAGAATTAAAGGGGATGGACGTGGCTTGGGAATCCATTTTCCCACATTCCTGAATCTCAATCATCCCAGCCAATGTTTAAAAGAAAATACAGTGGAAAGCAATGAGGTCACTTGGTTTAGCTGCAAGAAGTGGGACCAGCAGAATGGCAAAAGTATATATTGGAGGTAACGGCAAAATTACAGTGAGCACGCTGAGTTCATTCAAAACAAATGGTTACAATGCTTAGTTTTGTTTCTTGTTACAGGCAGCCTTCTGAGTAAGTCTTGTTGTTCCTGGGGCTTTTAAACCATAAACTTCTTGAATGTCAAAGAACAGCACAATAGAGAAGAAGACGAAGGCATAGCAAGCTTGATTTGGGCATTAAACAGCAGCCCCGCATAGCAGTGAACTGTGTGCTCATTTAAATTACACTTGCTTTGTACTGTCGCTGCCCTTATTTATTTGTATATAAATATCTAAGTGGAAATTCTACCATCAAGTGATATGAAACAGAATAAAGTATATCATCCATCATATTCACTTGTTACTTATTCTCAGTATGTAACGCTCATATTCAGTGTTGTAATTGCTTCCATTAAACAGTTTCTACAGGGTCTTGAAAACAATAAGATCTTAGTCAAGCTTTTCTCCTTTCATTGCATCTTGGAGTTATTACTGCAAGGAAAAATGAGATTCTCTTTTTATGTAGGGATGCCCCTCATCTTCTTGATATTATTGCAGGCAAACTTATTACTTGTTAGCTAATTTCCTAAAGAGATTTGCCAAACCTCATGTCAGACACCTCCAACAGAGCCATTTCATAACCTGTTAAGAACTAGTACGATTTTTCCTCTCCTTCTTTCCCCCCTCTATCTCTACTTTTACTAAATTCTAAAGCAATATTGGATGTCTACTGAACATAGAATAAGAAAATCTTGTTCATGATACCTTGAATTCAGGTTTGCCTGTCACAGGTCCTTCAGCTGAGCAGCGCTGGTTGGGAGTCCAGTGCCTTCATATCAAATGAAATGTACTGACAGGGAGGAAATTTCTCCATCCTCTCTTTAATATGAAACAATGGTATTTAATGTTTCATGTTACTTGCATCGCAATCCAGTGCAGTGCTCTACTAGAAATCCTATTTGTAGCCCATAAAGAGTTTCAGTCTCTTCCCTGCATCTTTGATACTCTTTTTTAATTCAAGGGATCATATTAGTGCTCTTTGTTGTAGCACTGAACTCAGATATCATGTTCAGCTATTGTTTATTTAAAGTAAACCTCAAGTCCTTTGTATCCTACATCCAGAGTACCATGTGTACCTTCCATACAAAACCTTGTTTTGCCAGACTGTGGCCATTTAAGGCAGCAGTTCAGATCTTCTGTAGCTTTACTTGTCCTTATCATTATTTAATATCTCCCTCATCTTTGTGTCATCTGCATATTTTGCCAAGAGAATTTTTTCCCTCATTGCCTACCTCTGATAAAGGTATTAGATGACACTGGACTGAGAACTCCACTCTCAAGAGCCAGTTATGACCTTGCTAACTGATATCTCCCATTAACTACCACATTTCTAGGTCTGTCATTGAGCCAGTTTTTAATCCATGTAATATATGCCCAGTTAATTCTATAAAATGAAAGTGCTTTAATCAAAATGTCATGAGGTACTAAGTCAAAAGCCACACAGGCAGCCAAACATACTATTTCAACACCATTGCCTTCATCAACCAGACCTGTCAGAAATTCAGTCCTATCAAGAAAAAATACAAAACATTTTCTAGAAAAAACCCTGATTTCCATGAAACCATGCTGATTTGGATTAATGATATTTTGTTATGAATAATTTGTTCAAAGTGTCCTGAATTAATTATTTAAGTAGACTGTCTGTGACTGAGGTCAGTCTAGCCAGCCTCCAAGAGCATCCCTCTTACTGCTTTTACAATATCAGAATAACTCTTAGGCCTTAGTGATTTTTAAATATTTCTCTGCATTTTATTTGCAAGTGAGAGATACAAGTATATCATGGGCACCAATGAAAATGGATCTTTTTACATCAGTGATTATCTTTCTGTCCTTTGAATTGATTTCAAGTGTCACCCACTGTTTGGTCTCCTAGGTTTGTTTATCCTCTGTTTGTTAGAACTATTTAACATAATGCTTGTATGGCACTTGGTTCCGTGGCAGCCAGGTACCTTCCCTGGAGAGGGGATGGGACCTATTTTCATATCAGATGTTTGCTGGGATGTTGTTTTAAGCCTTCAAATAAGGCTCCTTTGCAGGGAGGAGTACAAGAATGGGTAGTTCAGCAATCAAAGCAGTAGTTTTGTCCTAGCAGAGCAGAGCCAATCCTGGTGTCAGCCTCCAGCACTGCTCTGGGAGCTTTAGGGCATGTCCAACCCCACCCATGGCCACACCAAAAAGCAGGACAGAGATGTCAGCAATAACGTCTGTGGTGTAACTCAAATTTGCTTCATTGTCCTCATCAACTTCACCTCTGATTTCCATGGCATCAGACAAAAATGTTATTTTCCATCCACATTCACCTGAAACTCTGGATACATTCTGTCACCCTATACAGGCACAATGTTTTTAATATCAGATTTTAATGTGTAAAGTTTATTGTTTGCTGCTCTTTATGATTTTTCTTCTACTGGCACACAAATATTTATCCTTTTGTAAATTATTTATTTTTGTTGCGTGTTGTTTTGTGTTTTTCTCATCACATTATCTTGACATGGGTATATTTGCTGCATTCACTCATTTCTGCTTCTTTAAGTGATTTCTTGCCTCACTTTTGTGCCCTTAGTCAACTTGAAAAAAATTGTTTATAAATCAGATATTTAGGGTAAGATGCATATGAAAACACGAGGAAAGAATTATAGTTTTAGGGAGAACATACCCTGATAATGACCTCTTAAATATTTGTAAAGATAGCCCTGGGCATCTGAGCCCACAAAATAGTTTATAATACAACAGCTTGATTACATAATGATACTTTAGTTTTAAAACGTATGATCTTTCTGTTTATGGGAAGGCATAATAGGCTCCTTTGAAATACAATAGTTTTGCCCTGAACATAACTGATTTTAAATGAAAGGACTAACTAAAGAATGCCTTTCTTCGAGTTTGTGCTTCACTTTGTTGTTGAATCCAGCACGATGGTTTCTTTTACAAAACAGGCCTGGGGACCACACCTATTTCAGGATGCATTAATTGTGAAAGTTCCATGGCTTCAATGCAGGAAGTTACCTAGTGCTGCTTAAAATTGTATGGTTTAAATTTTAAATCTTGTTAAAAACCAGATTAACATTAAACAAAGTAATTGTGATTTGGGAGAGGAGTTTGTTCCATGGGAGAGAAAAGAATTGGTGAGAATGTTTAATTCCAGACAGTTCATAAATCACCGGAACTACCTTAACCAATATCAAAATCTAATATTTTAAAGCATTTCTTTGAATAAATATATCACCAACACTCTAATTTTCTGTCTTTTAATGTTTCCCTGCAACACTTTGCTCCAGCTCAAACTCTTACTGTATCTGACACTGACTTGCATTCATATTTACTTCCCTTTTGGATAAAAATAGGAGTGCAAGAAATATTTTAAATAAATGTTTTTCCAACATCTTCTGCACAGCGCAGTGGGACTATAATATTCAGGAACCTCAACCAAGACTGTGTCCTGTTCCTTTTTCACTTTCTCATTGGAGTACCTGTACAAATTTTTAAAATAAAGTAGTTAAAATTTGCTATTATTTGGCAACTGAACTGAGGTATTCTCAGTAAATTCTTCTCCTACTTTTGTTATACCACTACAAAGTATAGGGTGGAAATACTGAAGTCATTATCATGGTTTTGCCTATAATTTCTAATTGTGGGTCCATCCTGTTCTCAGGTTCCTCATTAAAAAAAACAGAAACAGAGTTGGAGACTGGAATATAAAGCAAATAAAATACTTGTTCTCCTTTAGGGCAAAATTCAGTGATTCTTCCCTGATAAACCCCACTAGAAAACACAAGAAGGTCACACTATGGTGAACTAAAGTTGATTTTATTACAATGATTTTTTTTTTTCTGAAAATGTTCCTTACCACTATAGTTAAACTCCAGCACCAGATAGGAAACTCTGCAAGGCTTTTGTTTCATCCTGTTCCCTAAGTATTTATAGCCTGCTGTGAAGAAACACTGACAGCAGTGCAGTGATGTTTTATTCTTGATAGAGGTGCCCTTAAAAGTGAATTTACTTTGAAAGTTCTTCACAGAATCAGGATATTAGAACTATAAAGATAATTTTTTCTCTTGCTTTCTCTTTTGTGTTTAATCGGATTTCCAAAATATGTTGTTAACAATCCAGCTAAGATAATGTGGTCATGAAAAGGATGTCCAAATCCACAAATTTGTATTGGTTTGGTTTGGCTTAACTTTCAACGTTCTTGGAACAGAAAGTTGATGGCACGTGAACACTATAATTGGCTTGATATTCTTGGATTTTATTTTTTTATATACTTTTTATATCTGACATATTGTACAGTGCCCAAATAAATTGCTAATCAGACCTCATTTCTGGACCAAAGTAAATTTATAACAATAATAATGCACTTGTATGCTCCATGTTGCAATGTGTAATATTCCCCAGTTCGCAACACAGTTTGTCATTCTCACTTGATTTGGGTGATTTATGCAGGTTCCAAATTGATGTTCTTAATGTGAGACTATTTCACCCAAAGTGACAGGGATTGCTTTCACTTCCATATATGCCATAGGGTTAAGAACTGAACTGAGTTAAATCCAAACAAAAGTTAACATTCTGTTTGGGGGCTTTATTTTCCCTCTTTTTAATTTTTGGTTCAGACTTCAATTTACGTGATGCAATTCTTAATCCCCGACCACAAGAGTCCCACAATCCCTTGCTGGGAATTACTCTTTCTCTCTCACTCTCCCCTCCTAAAACAGAATTAGACTCTTCAGATTTAGGATAGAATTGCATTACTTAAACATTTTAGTAATTTCCATTTGCTCATATGTTATATATCCAGCAGATGGATAATTTCCAAGTTTTCTTGATTACCAAATCCTTTTTGATTTCTCTTAAATAAACTTTTTCTTTATCCCTCTATAACCAAAGGGGAGACCTTCCTGAAATGAATTATCACCTCCAGTATTATGTTGCAGGACACCCACAGGTGCAGGGTAGAAAACTATTGAATAAAACACTCAGATAAGCAGTACATCATTATTATTATTATTATTAACCCGATAAGGTATTTATCAATAATTTTTAAATTAGATTATTTAATGCAAATCAAACCAGGATGTTCCTAGCAGGATAGACATAAAATGAGAACTGTACTTTGTAGAGAGGGAAAACAAACATGCAAACAAACAAAATACTTTAGTTGGTTTCAGGTTGCATCAAAAGTAGAATTAAATATTTTCAAATGTTTTAAGATCAGTGAGAAATACCTCCAAGCACTTGAGTCCACTAGCCATGGCACTTGTTTGTCAGGGCATGATAAGTGTCAATAAGGACTTGAACCTCAGCTTCTTCTTTAGCTGTTATTACAACTGGGCTTCTGGACTTTTGGATGTATTTTCACTCTTCCCTATAGTTTCAGATTTCCTTGTTGTCCTACCCCAAATTGGAAAAATATTCCCCCTAGATATATTGTTGGGAAATACTTCCTGAAAATTTTTGGTTTTGACAAATTAGCATTTTCCAAGAGAAAGGCTTTCTGTGAAATTGCTTGCCAAAAGCTAATTAAAACTTGTGTTCCAAGGGATAAGTAGCCTTAAAAATTTTTTTGTGTGTGTAGATTCTCTTGGCTTCTTATGTACTTGAAAGTTTTAAATGTGAAATAGCAGTGTACATTTTAGTGGGTTGGATTTTTGGGCATGCAGATTTGGTCACTGTTGCACAACAGCTAATTCTCCTGGAAAAGGAGAGCAGTTCCCATGTGCTTTGAAATGCTACAGCTATGCAACCGGGGCTGGAAGTGCTATTTTAAACACTCATATCAGCAGAGCTTGCTGTAGGAGATAATATGTCACAAAAGGGGTATGACATCTAGTTTCACCTAGAAGATAAACCTTGAGTAGATACGCAGGGAGAAACAAGACTGTTGGATTGTCCTTGAAAAGAATGGCCTGTATTAATGAAGAAATGTACTCCAGGGCATATGCTACTTGGGATATTTAATTTCATCTTCAAACCCATCTGATCCACTATGAAGAATATAGCAGAGAAACTGTAGTTCTGTGTAGTCTCACACACGTCATGATTCAGGGTGGGCACCTCACCACTTTATTTTCAGAAAGGTCACAGCCTCAGAAATTCATGTCTGAAAAACCCAGACCCCAGACAGAGGAGTTTCCCCAGCACTATTAATACAAACACCCCATGTTGAAGCAGGGCTGGCACAGCATCATGCCTGTCCCAAACAGCCCTTCACGATGAGCACAAGAGCTAATTACCTCTTCCTTTCCTGTCACACTTAAACCCCCCTTGCAGAGCTGTATTCTGCTGACAGAATTACAAGATAATTATAGCTAGGTGTTTTGTATTCACTTAAGTTAATCTACCACTTTTATTTTGCATTGTTGTTTTAATCAGGCAGGAGGCACTTCAGTTGTTGTCAGGTGGATTATTTTTCAGTCGTTCTCCACACTGCTGTTCTTCATCCTTGGGAGGGGGCTTCTGTCTTCCTGACAGACATACAAAGAAAAATACTTCTATGATCTAAAATGAAATATGTGTTTCTCTTTCAGGTCTAGATGTTGATGGAATATACAGAGTTAGCGGCAATCTGGCAACAATACAAAAGTTACGATTTGTTGTCAATCAGGGTAAGTGATTCCTCCACCCTGGTAATGTTTTGTTTAGTACTTAACTGTCTCAGATGACAGTATTTCAGGATCTGCTATGCATTAGTGGCATAGAATGATGAGCCATGTTTTGGAAAAGAGAGGAACGGGAAGGTAGAAAGATATTGCACAGAGGGAGATGTCAGCTAGGAGAGAGGAAAAAGAGCAGAGTAAGCAGAGGAAAATGGTAGTTAAACTGGAGATGAGAAACAAACAACAAACAAATCTAAAAATAAGGGAGGAAATGGAGACATGAAATAAGGTGGCAAAAAGCAAAGCATATGTAGAAACCGAAGAATCAAAGTGAGGGGGAAAGAAAAAGATTAAAAGGAAAAATAGCAGATTGTTTGGATGTTGAAAGTTAAACAAAACCAAAAGTAGAACAGGGATCCAAAGGAAACCAGCGAAAGAGAAAAAGGTGCTGAAAAGAACTTAAAAGGAAATACTAAAAGTGGAGAACTGACTGTGCCAGAGTTGGTGAAGATTTACCACTGATTTTGAATAAAAAAAGACTTAAACCCCAGAAAATGAGAAGATGGAAAATGAATATTTTGGGGACCTGTTAACAAGAATTAGAGTCATCCTGTACATATTTACTGAGTGTATTTTCACAGATTCTGTATACAATGAACATATTTCCACACATGCAATAGCACATTTTTCACGCTGTGGCCTAAACAAATCTGACATTGATCAGTAGATACAGTTACAGGTGTGGAAGTTGATATTGGGAGCTAATTAGGATAAATGACAAATACAGTCATCTCTCCAAATGGTCTACTACTCCTGGCAAAGACTAACTCTCCCTACATTTAAAAGCTTAGCAAATATCATCAATGACAATGAACTTGGTAATATTGTAAAATTTTCTCAGAAATTAAGAAAAATACTAGATCTTAAATTTCATTAAAGAATTCTGAATTAATCAAGTATAAATGTGAAACTCCTGGAACATTTTTTCCTACATTTTATTATCTTTTTATGAGTTACCTGGTGACTATTACCAGAACTGTTAAATATTGTGTATTCTATGTGGAAGTAAGAGCTGGTGGAGAACTTCCTCAATTAGTTTTGTACTATACATAAACTAAGACTTTTGACTCAAACAGTCTCAAGAGATTGTGAGATAGGAGAGATGTAAAAATATTCCCACCTTCAAGCCTCCATTTACATCTCTAGAGAAAGTTTCAGGGGAGCAGTAGGTGTTTGCCACCTCCTCAGATGCTCCAGATCAGTCTTGTCTTCAGCTGAAATTGGAGGATGAACTCTGGTTTATGAGGAATCAGTATTTATGCCAATAAATTCAGCAAGACTGAATAAATCATTATTTACCAATCAGCTTCATGATTTTGATTCATTACTTAGATTCTCTTAAATTTATAGTTGTTGGGTATTTGTGTGTCAATAATGCCTTGGCTTTCTAGCAACTGTACATTGTATTTTGTTTGGAGACAGAGAGGCAAAACCAGGATTTTCTATCCTTCTTTGCTGCCTAGGATCTTTGGTCAGGAGAAAACTGTGCCACAAAAATAATGGTCATATCTTGTGGCATCCAAAGGTTAACATACTTGAGCTTAACATTACTGCTCAAGCTTTTACCTGACACAGATGGGCTGATACTGTAAAGCTAGACAGAAGTTTAAGCTGGCTTTTTGCAGCAGTGATACCAGGCACCTTTGTCTTCTGGTTTATACTACTGTGAAAAATTAATATATAAAGGTGAATTAATAGTACATTAAAGCCACTCTGGCACTGCGTACTTAAGGTACATTGCAGGAAATCTACCTACTGAGTGACCAAAGAAAATTCAAAGAAAACTAATTCCCCTGGAGGACTATGTTATCATCTTATCAGCTGAGAAAATTACTGATTCTTATGTTAGTCTTTATTGATACAACTAGGGCATTCATGCATTTTATATCGTGAGGAAACAGATTTTAATGGGAAGGGAGAATATCTATCCAGATTCCCCTCCCACATCCTTTAAAATCCCTGCTGTAAAAGTTTTCTAGCCAGGTCTGTATTTAGGTTTTCCTGAGGTAAAGACATGTAGAAATCAGTTCAACTCCTGTAAACCCTAATGGCACTTAAGAGTCCCCAGGAAATGGGACAGTCCTACATTGCAGTTCCAAAGAATAATCCAGTCATTTTTTGTTCAGAACATTTAATAAACACCACAGATGCAAAGAATGGCTTAAAGAAAGCCAGCCACTGTTTGAATTGTTTAAATGCATCCTTTCTCTGTGCTAGGTAGGAACCTGAAAGCAGGAAACAGCCCACTGAGTCATGGTACCTGAAAAATGATGTGAGGAGAGAGGGGAAACAGGGTTTATTTAACATATGCTTGGGAGGGCAGCAGCAATCTCCACTCAGTGTCCCCAAGAGCCTGGTGTCTCCTACCAATTAGGTGCTGAGGTCAGCAGCAGTTTCAGATACCTCATGAAGGAAAAAAGTGCCTGGGAGAAGTAGTATGTGCTCCCAACCCACTTATTTCCCAGTCACTCAGAGCTCTGCAATGGGGTGATGGTTAATGACTGACTCCACACAACTCGTTCCCTCAGTAATTATTATGACCTCCTCAGGTCAATCCCTGTGCCTTCATTTTTCAGTAGTTAACAGTGGGAAAGGAGTATTTATACATATGATTTTGCAACAGAGATATTTCTTTTATTTTCCTTCAGTTAAAGTTTAATTTAATTATAAATGCAAACAAATGTTCTGACAAAGCCTATTTGCACTGCAGAGATTGACTGTGCAATCAGTTCTGCAGGACAGATACTTACTGGGCTCCTTCTTCCTGCTTGTTTTGCCATTGTGTCACACCTCTTTTTACAGGCTATAAATAATGTGTATCACACTGAAAATTAAAGATCATAGAAGACTCGCTAGGCTGGCTGCCATATCAAAGTATTTTTATTAGAAAAATCATTAATTAGAATATAGCGAAGATTTATTTGGCTTCTTCTCCTATACTGTTAATGTCATCCCAGCATCACAAATTAAATGAGAACTGGTGAATATGAAAAGGAAAGAAACTAATAATTGAGAGCTTTATCATTAAAGAAGAGGTAATAGCAGTAAAAATATAAAAAGACCATTGAAATTCTAGAATTTTGGGGTGAGGAGGGGTTTACAACAATAGTAATTAAAAAAAGCATTGTATCTTTTTCAATTCTCTGAATATACTTTGTGGTTCATTCTCATTTCTTGAGGTAGGCAGCTCCTGAAGAGGGTTTTGACCTTGCCAACACGAGCATCAGCAGAACAAACTACCTTATTTACTTTATCCCTCTCACAGAGTTTTCCTTTTCTGTAAAAGTCTATTGATATCACACCTTTTTTGCTTCTGTGCAACAGGATTATCTTTTATCTATGATTTATTTTCCCATTAAGAGCTGAAAAGATCAGTTGATCATAACAAGACCAGGCTATAACATCTCTCAGCACTTTCTAAACTCTAAGTCATCATTTTTCAAATCACTGAATCAAGGCAGTAGAAGCTGCTTGGACCAAACTGACATCAGGAAATTCGTTCTTTTCTTAGACTACAAGCAGTGAAAAATTTTGGCTGGAGAAACTGAGCTACCAGGCAGTCAATATTTTTTGCTGAGTACCTACAGTAAAGGCCTCTATAATAGCTGGAGACATTAAACAGACACATCTATTCCTCTTATGCTTTCCATATTATTGGTTAAGTCTAATAATTGAAATGTTAAAAAAAAAAACTAAAAGCAGACAAGGGACTTGGCAATTTGTGAAAAATCTGGAGGAGTTTTGCTGATTTTAAGCAAGGTCTAGAAAGTTAAAGCCTTTACATGTATTTATAAGGATATTCTTCTAATTCACGCCTGTAGGAAAAGGCATAAAATACTGCTTATGGATCTGTTAAAGATCATATAAAGTGTGCTGGCAATTCCAAGGTATGAGGATGCTGCTGAAAGATCCATTGTTTTGGCCCAAAGCCCCAAGGTGGGTCTGACGTGGGCCCCAGGTCATGGTCAGGGCTCTGAATGCCCCAGGTGCGGCTGCTCAGAGTCATTAAGGCATCACTATATCAAAATGAGGACAGGTGGGATGTGCTTTTCAATAGCAAAAAAAAAACCAAACAAACAAAAAAGGCAAAAGTGAGGCAAAAAGTGTATGAGGAAAAAAAACACAAGAAAAAGGGAAGACTTATCATTCATCAAGGTGTTGGTGAGTAAGAGCAATTTTTTTCTTCTGCTTTGGTAGAGGAGGATCATGTTGCTCATAGACTCCCAGAATGGTTTGGGTTGGAAGGGACTTTAAACATCATCTCATTCCACTCCCTGCCATGGGCCGGGACACCTTCTTACTGGACCAAGTTACTTCAAGCCCAGTCTAACCTGGCCTTGTATACAAGGTGTGTGATACAGAACAATAAAATGGGGGGAGGACCTTCTTTGTGCTGAGCCTGGCAGGTTTCCCGTTCTGCTTACAGACACTTCTCCCAGCAATCCTCAGTAATTAATTCCATGCCTGAAGACCAGGGACACCTGGGTATGGAGTGAGAAGGCTCTCTCTTTATGGTTCCTGTGCTAATCTGCTTAGTAGCTGGAAAAACATTCCATTTCTACCACTGTCAAACAAGAAATTTTCATGAGTACTAAATTAATGGGAAGAAAATGGAGCTATAAAGGGTTCATAACACATTGCTGGAACACTAGGATTCTATCCCAATGCATATATGTTCAGGGAAGCTCACCATAGAAATACAAATTTCAATACTTACTGGTTCATTCAGTAAATGTTGGTTCATGCATAATACAAGAGAGTTCCTAATTGTCTTTATATCCAATGCTTTGTTTGCAAAATGCTTGGTGCTTGCTGTACAGATGACCTTTGCATCCCTTCATTTCATTTGGAATACCTTGTGTGAGTTAACTGCAAAGCACCATGGACTGTCCAAAGGTCAATTACTATGTTTTTACAGCTCTATTACTATACTTATAAACCAAAACAGGGAGAAATATATGATTTTTTACATGGGATAAATATTCCTTTATTGCAGAGAGGTGCATTGTTTGTGAAACACAGAAAAGAACAGCCAAAGATATCCAAATATTTCTAAATTGAGGAGGGAGGGGGGAAGCGAATTTGACCTCACCCTGCCATTATCTTGAGGTAACAAAAAACATTCGGGGAAAAAAAAAAAAGAATTAAAATATTTCTGTTGTTTCTTCTCTAAGAATATAGTGGGGTATGATTCAGTTTAAGAAAAAAATTAAAAGTAAAATTTAAACAAGAAATACGTGAACTGATTGTGAATATTTATTAACTAAATAATTTAATAATAAAGAAAATGCCTACTTGATTAATTGTTACAGAGTAAAAATTACAATAAAACTGTCTTGATCAGTGCTTTGCAGAAGCACCATTACTGTCTGTGCAGTTGTTTAACAAGGATTTAATTGGAAAGATAAGTGAATGCACATTTAAAAGTATTGTTAATTTGCTTTATAATCACCCCATCCTTCACAGTATTGACAGCACCAGGCACAAACCCCTTTCTCTCTTACAAGTATTATTTTCCATATGTGCACAATAAATTCTGAAGCAGTAATTGGAAATTTTATGGATTTCAACATACCTAGTGTTTTGAGTTTATAGGTGCCATATCCCTTCTCCAAAGGTAGCTCATAGGTGGTGTTTTAAGCAAAATCATTGCTTTTTTATTACCCATAGGCTGTTTAGGAGGATGTGATGTGGCAGTTTGTTGAGATTTTGGGGGGTTTGCTTTTTTCTTCTTTCCTAAGAAACATCTAATTCTAATTTACTCTTCCTTTCCATTTGAAATATCAACAAAATCTTCACTTCAGCATTATTTCTGATTTAATAAACAACAGCCATCAAAAGCAGTAATCTTCAATATGTTTATATTCCATCTGTACTTATATTTATTGTTCTAAAATGACGCAGATTAATCTAATTGACAAGTAAGAGCCTAGACCATATGAGCAGCTAAGGATGATACCTTTAACCAGCAGGATTCTTCAACCCAACTGACATGTTCTTTATCAATGAACTGGGAGAAAAGAGGAACAAATCTTGGGATTTTTTTTTTCTTAGTATTACTGATTCCATGAGCTTGCTGGGACCATATGTCTGAGTTCAGCTATCAGGAATCACAGTGGTTTCCTGGATGGCTCTGCCTTGGAGGGTAAAGCCTGTGGAGCTGATACAAGAGTGAAGCTGCCTTTGAAAGGGAGCCTCCAGGTCAACACAAATGGGCTGGGTGGTTTTGAAGGAAGCATTTAGGAGGGCGAAAAAAGGGAGGAGGTAAATAGCTGTAAAAAAAGGTGGGAGGGGGACAACATAAATAAAGAGAGATAAGCATCTCCTTTTCACAGCTTTATTCTTTAAAATAAGAAAAAAAATCATAACAAAAAACCAAGATTAAAAAGCCTCACAACAACAGTAAAAAAAATGCATCCCAAGTCAAAAAAATTTCACATTCAAACTCACCCAAATCTTTTCATTGACCCAAAATATCCATTCCGAAGGCAGCCAGCAGCTCCAGTCCTGCCCCTAATAAAGGCTCCATGGGCAGGAGGAGCAGGTCCTCTCTCAGCTCCCAGCTTCCAGAGAGCAGCTACAAACATGAAGGTCCAAGTGGATTGCCAAGGGCTTTATTTGAAAATCACAGCAAGTCTCTCTTGATAAAAAAGGGGTGAAAAAAAAATGGTTTGGTTTCCTCTTACAGTCACTTTCCTGTGTGTTTATGGGTCCTTAATTTCTTGTATGTATGCCTTAGTGAGATTTCCCTTTATATCCTGCCATCTCATACATTTTTAGATGTTCTAGGAGGTTATTGATTGTACTTTTCAGGCATACATGAGTATCCTTAGAAAGACATGGATGTCCTGTGGTTTGGGGTCTGACCTTAGAGCCACCATCCAGCCTTGGTGTCGTTTTGTGATCAAGAACAGCCCAGGCAGCAAAGTCTTCCTCACATCTGCCAGCAGTTACTCATGTGACCAGTCTCACTGAGAAACCAGTAAGAGTGATCCAAAGTTCACGATGGAAATATCAGGCTCAAACTGGGTTACTTGCTAACTGAGAACCAAAATGTCTTGAAAGCCTTGAGTCAAAAATAGTTTTTTCTTTCTTTTTCACACTTCCCAGGCAAGCACAGAAAATAAAATGGACTGAAGCAATTTTCAGAAATAATTATAAAACAGCTTGCTTCTGGGTTAAGACCTACATATGCCAAGCTGTAGCCAAGAATTTCAGTTTTTTTATTTTTTTCCAAGCTTTAAAACTCTGACAACAGAATACTTTAATTGAGCCTACAGTAGTTGGTGAATCAATTAATATGTGCATGTTACTGATGTAAGTTCTTTTTCTCTGTGTCTATTTTAAGTTACAGAACATTATTATTATTATTTTTATTCTTATTATTGTTATTATCATTAGTAGTATTTTTATTAAAAAGATGTAGTTTCCACATCCTATCCTTCACTTTCCAGAGGTGAAGGGGGGCAACTATAGTACCTCAAACAATGATTTGTAAATAAAATTCAGGTGACAAAATCTGATGGAAACACTAACTTTTGCAACAGATGCTTTGAATTACTTTGTAAATAATGTACATTGTGCAGCAAAAAAATGGACAGAACTATTTTCAATAGAAATATTTTCAATATATTTTCAATGTAACTATTTTGGATTCAGTGTGAAGAAAGAAACAAAATGGAAAGATACTCAGAATACTATCTTATGCGCCCAACCTTTAGCTCTGTAAAATTTCTCGTACTGGGGGTATTGTCATGTTTTTCTTTTCGTGTGATGAATAACTCAGTAGAATGGGGCAGAAGAGGCAATAGGACTGGGTTAATGCGGTCAGCCACAAACATACCAAGGATTTTATGGCATGTATTGTATGATCAAGCATTTAAGACATGCCTTTTATTTCTTTTCTAACCACAGCACCATTTGCGTTACAATAGCGTTTTGCTTAGTAACACTTCAAGAAGTTGAAGAGCTTCTTGATAACCCCTCAAGGAGTGTTATTTGCAGAAGGACTGTAGGTTTGCACGCCGTAGCGAGGGATTGCCTTTTTTTGGGGGATGCTCATCGTTGTCATGGGTGACTCTTTGTTTGGGTTTGTTGTTCTGATAGTAACGCTACAGGAAATGCCATTCCACAGAGCTCCAAAACAACAGGGAAAGGAAATACATTACTGAGTCATTTGTTAAAAGTATTAGCAGGAAAACTTTCTACCTAGGATTTTTAGGATGATGGGATCATCTCCAGAAGCTGGGAACTGCCAGTCTTACTTAGATAAACTGAACCAAGTGTTAGAGGTATTTTGCACTGGATGACCTTGAGCTGCTGAAGGGATGGATACTCTGGAGAACTAATTTGCATAATTCCTACTTATAGTTGGTCATGCTCAATGTTTTACAAGATCATGGTGTGGCCTAATATTTCGGGTGGTTTTCTCCCTTGTGGTCAATATCTGTAATTCTGTGGTTTCTGTGTAAAAGTAGCAGGCAAATATGAGCTTGCAATAGGCCAGCAACACAAAGGGGGATGTTATATGTGGATGTACATCACATACAATTCTGCAGGGTGACATGGGATGAGAAGTTACCACACCACAGAGTTAAGCTCTATCATGGTGTTTGTGGTGTACTGTATATTGAGAACTGGGGAAATCATAAATACTGTGGGAGATAATAATGTTGACAGTAGGAAGAGATTCTGGTTGGAGGAGACTTTGCTGAGGCATTTAACTTGAATTCCATTGGTTGAGAGTGCCGGGGGCCAAACTGGAAAACACTCAAACAAAAAAAATCCAGAAGGGAAAAAAAAATAGGAAAAACGATAAATTATAACTTCTGTGATAATTGGAAACATGCTTTTATGAGGAAACCCATGTCTGTATCATTTTTACATGCAACGTTTCTTAGAAATATATTTCTTGAGAGGACGCTGAATGTCAGGGACCTTGGAGTGCTGGTGACTCTAGCAGAGGGTATACAGGGGAGTTGTGTCCTGGGAAATTGAGTGCTAGAGGCTGTGTGAGATGTCTTAGAGTGTTTAAGAAGCATTAGTTGCATGTACGTAGGAAAATTATTAATTTGTCTTGACTACACAATTAGCTTTTTCCCTTTAAAAAAATAAAATCCCGTCATATGTAACTGTATAAAAATATTGCATAGATACTTAGTGGGAAAGCCTTTTTTAAAAAAGAAGATTTAAGAAACACTGATAAAGGAAAGTGTCACATCCTACTGTCCTGAACAAATACACACCATATATGCAAATATAAAGAAACAGACATTGCTTTCGCCTTCTTTTCTGAGTCTTAGTTTGCACTTTGGATTTATTATTGCAGGGATTATTAAGCATATTAATTTAAACACTAAGAGAGGTAGTCACACTGTATTTTAATTTCAGAGTTATGCATGGTACCAGAGTCTCAAAAGTGAGAACGTAGCACAGCTCTCACTTGGGTTTTCAGCTCTCACCCAAATGTTAACACCACTCAGCCTGTACCACGCCTGTTGTCAGTACAAGTAACAGCGATTGTTCAGATCTCTCAAGATCAAAGGTCCCATTTCCCAACTCTACTGTAACAATCTGAGCCTAATCAAAGCCCTCTGCATGGACAAACACCTCAGGGTGAGCTGGGAGAGTGATGTCTTTTGAAATCATCCTATGAATCCAGGGCTCTAATTTCAACATATTTTCTCTTCTTTGTATAATTACTACTTTTATTTATACAACATAACATGGTAAAATTTTGAAATAATCAAGATATCGAGAGTTGAATATAATGGAACAAATGTTTTATACTAGTTTTTTCTCTTCTACTTCTGAGTCAGTGTCCAATTCCACTGGTTTATAGTCCTTTTCTGTGTCCCTGTTGCACAGTTTTTTTCTCTGTTACCAGCTGACATAACGTGGGAGACTTGGCTCATCCATGACTTGCACCCAGGGCTGACATTGGGACACATATGGGCAGGAGTTATTTTGGGGTGACAGTAGCCTAGAGTTGGTTTATGCCAAATTCCTGACATAAACCTCAGCAGAATCTAAGCATAGCATTCCTCACCTCTCTCAAGCTGAGTAAAGATGATAATAAAAGGCATCTCTAACCTGAAATCAGTTTTGCAGTGACGTTACCAGAATTTGCTGCAGTTGGGTTCATCACACTTTTAAATCCCATAATCTATAAAGACTGGATTGGGTAGACTATTAGAAGATGGGAAAAAAAATCTCTTGCAAGAGAATAAGACAGACTGTTATTGCTGGATTTTTGCTTCTTGTGAAAGATAGATCTTTTTCCTTTTTTTCTTTTTTCTTTTTTCCTTTTCCCGGTGTAATCAGATAATTAAAAAACAAACAAACAGGGATTTCAAAACACATTTCCATCAACCAACATTATGTGCTTATGATACAGAAGATTGAGAATGACTTAATTAAGTAGATAGCAGCAGTGAGGAGAAGATGGATGTGAGGAGGAGATTACCCACTCCTGGTGGAACTTTCTTTAGCTGGCATTGGGTGCCTTTCTAGAGACAGGGCATTGATGGAAAAGGAAAATAGAGGAGGAAAAGAGTGAGCAGATTATATCCCTGTGGTGCTAAAAGCTGTTTCTTGCTGTAAGAAAAGTTAGCTGCTTGCTCAGTGTTTTGTACAAGGGTAATGTTGACATCAGCTGAGGAGACAGGATAGCGAGTTTCAAAATAAAGAGAAAACTAGTGTGCTATAGCATCTGGATGAATTTGGGTGAAGCTGCGTGATGCCAGACTTGAGATCTGCATGGATAGGATGGGATGGAATTGATCCTATCTAGAAAACAATCTACACTTGGGAGGGGAAGCTAGAGTTGTGAAACTATGTGAGGACATCTGGGCTGAAGAGTGATAACAAAAAGACACCCAAACCACCTAAAAGAGAGGTTCTGGTATCATCAGATTTCCTAAATACAGGAAAAGAAACTTACTTTTGTTTTTCTATGCTTTTAGTAGATGAAGATGCTACATCAACTTAGACATACGTTCTTTTGAATCGGAGCCACATGACAAAGCATTCAAACATAATGCAAATAATTGCAAACCGATGTATCCAGCAGTTTGGGGTTTTTTTAAATGAATAAATAATTTAGCTTTACACATGGGCAATCCTTGCTAAAAATTGCAAATCAGAAGTCTTCTGTTTGAACGTATTTTATTTTGTTAATGGATTCACTCATATGAAAGGCATCTAATTGTATAATGTATTATTAGTCATTTTCTTTGGCATGCTATTAACTTTAAATAATTCTAATATTTAACATTTTATAACATGCACAACAAAGTTCTATCTCAAGCAGAGGAAAAAAACATGCATTAATAATAAAATTTTCATAGCCCTTTCTGCTGTGTATGTTGTGATACATATTTGAGCAGAAATATTGAAAACTGAAGTGTAAAGTAACAAAGCCTGTTAGACAGTATTTAAAAAATATACATTGTAATTCACTGTGGTCCTATAAATACAAGAGCTGGAATATAATTCAGTGCAATTAACTTATTTTAAAATTGAGGCAGATATAAAGTTAGATAGGATATAACTAAGTGCATCTACTTGATGTCTGTTCAGTGATCGCTGAGCTGGAGTGTATAAAATGGTGATTAATGCCTACTAATGGAAGTGGTCTCCACCACAAGTTGTGAGCGCTGGGGTTGTGGCTGGCTATAAAAACCACACACAGCAACCCTGATAATCTCCAGTAAATCCCCAAGTTTTCCTGGGCTAGAAATAAGATGACAGGTCACATTAGAAATTTTCTCCTTATGGCCTTTTTTTTTCCCCTTTTCTTTTAGTAGGTCAGATCTTGTTCCCGTGTGTTGTGGAAGTATTATGGGAATGAGCAGTGTCTAAGCTGCTTAACAAATGCACACTTTCCCCACACCAATCTGTTTTCTGGGGACAGCCAGGCTAGTGCTGTATGGCATCCTCTCGGTTGGGTGCTATTAATGTTAATAAAATGCACTTAGCACTTAACATCTCGAGATCTCAAAAGAGCTTGCAAAGCAGCATCATTATCTTTACATTATGGGTACAGAAAATGAAGGATAGGGAGACTAAAAGATTTGCCCAAGTTTCCATGGTAAATCAGTGACAGAGCCAGGAGCAGAGCCAAAATCTGTTGATTTATAGTCAGTCTCCTATGTAGTGTGCCGTGCCATTTCACCAAACTCCATTTGCCAAGTCCCTACTGTGTACAGAGACTGCAGATAAGGCTGAAGTCACTCTCTGAAATGTGGATTTGGGGCTCAGGATAATGCAGA
The DNA here is from genome assembly GCA_013396695.1 of Sakesphorus luctuosus. Lineage (NCBI taxonomy): Eukaryota > Metazoa > Chordata > Aves > Passeriformes > Thamnophilidae > Sakesphorus > Sakesphorus luctuosus. The sequence continues at coordinate 5,024 of VWZD01004089.1, read as the reverse complement.
GCCAAATTAGGTCTTCAAATGGAGGTCTCTCCTGTGATGTATCTTCAAGTGCAGGGCCACCTGTGCCGTGGACAGTGGGGCAAAGATCCACGAATAATTGAAATTCTTCTGTGCCGGGGATACAGAGTAAAGGATAAAGTCCTCAAGGAGCCCACAAGTATGTTTTACATGGGAATGAGGTCCTGGTTTGCTTTCCTGTGGTCGTAGGGATGCGTTGCCACGCATTGTGTTTGGCATGACTAAGCCTCGTGGAGCTGTGTGTTTGCACAGAGTATTTTGTAGTCGCTTTTGGAAATGACTCCATCGAGATAATGCATGAGCAGATATGTATGTTGAAGGGATTGTGCTAACATCTCTGTGAGATACCAAAATATTGCTAGCTATATTTGGTAAGCAGGGAAATGAGGAGCTGAGTAACATGCCCACGGAAGTTTGTGATGATTCAGGAATACAAACCAAATCTCATTTCAAAGAATTTTGCCCTAGCCCCAGGGTCATCCTCTCTTTCAGCTCCCTTAAAAGGTACAATATGAACCAAAAGCTAAAAAGAAGGGGCTGTCATCCTTCCAGCCTGGATCACAGGAAGGACCAGGCAGCCAAGGGAAGGGTTTGGTCAATGTGCTCAACCCTTGAATTGGAGCATCCTTCCTTATAGGAGTGAAACATCCCCACATTGCCCTCTGGCAGTTCATGCCTCTGTTTACACTAATTATATCAGTTGTAGTGATAATTTCGGAGATTCATTTCTTCAGTGTGTTGGCATGTGTGTACCTGTGTTTCAAGAGCTAAAGTGTGTAGTAAACAGGACAACAAGGAATTACTTGTGTTAGAGGAAGTGAAAAGTGCAGTGCTTCCCAGCTCTGATCACCTCTCTGGGATTTCTGCAGGGCCACATCCTGCCTGCTGAGAGGCTCTGGCTGAGCAAGAGTCCTCTAGTTTTCAGATTAGACATAACCCAAGGCACTGAGTTACCTACAAGAGTGTCTTTCCCCTCTCCTGCGCCTTCACTGATCAGTCTTCCTCATGGTATAGGCAGCATTTATCCTTAGCTTTCCTTTTTTCCTGCTGGCTAACCAGTTTTATCTACTTCTGGTCCCATCTCAGCTAAGTCTGAATTTACTGGAGTTCTTCCTGCAGGCCTCATAGAATCAGGGCATACCCTGATTTGGGAGGAACCCACAAGAATCATGGGCTCTAACTTCTGGTCCTGCAGTTCAGTGCAAAGGTGCAGGAATTCAGGCATCTATTTTCTTTCTTGCTGCTACTGGATTGAGGGTTTGGGGTCCTGCCAGCAAAGATAGGGCCACATCATGCCATGATTTGTTATCAATCTGAGTCGATGGCTGTTTGTTCTCTAAGAGACATTCTGGCTGCAGGCTCAGTGAATAGGTGTGTGCATCTGAACTCAGCTTGCCTGTTATAGCTCCACAAATGTGTGTCTGCATGCAGCTTGATGGGGCTTTTTTCTGAACTCTGTGTCTAAATAGACCCTAAAAATCTGAGTTATTCTTTCTCTCATCCTGGTGGGTGATATCAGAGTGTTTTGAAAAGCTTCAGGTTTGCAGTGAAGCTCATACTGCTGTGTAATTTTGAGTGTCTGTGCTGTCAAAAAGGAAGAATTTAGGTTGGGCTTTGTATTAAAGAAAAAAGCTAACATAAAGTGGACAACTTTATTGTAAATCTCTATGCATTTAAAAGTCCCAGTTGGAAGAGAAAGCAAGGTAGCAAGAACCACAAACATGGGTTGGATTATTTCTTTTTAAGCAAATGTAATACTGTGAAAGATTGACAGCACGGGAAACTGGAGTCTTCCATTTATCCACACTTCATTCCTAATATCTGGCTTCAACAGCAGATTGTAACCATAGAAAGGCTACAGACTCTGGGTGAAATGGCACTCCCTTTTGGATCCAGTTTTATAAAAGAAAACAATTATTCACAGAACGCGTGTCTTTATTGCACATTTCAAAGTCCCAATGAATACTCATTTGCATGTGACAGCTAATGCTGCATCTTGTATTGGCCAGTAAGAGGCATGATTGCACTAAATTGGAAGCAGCAGGCACAGGTTTTCTTTTAAGAATGGGGGTGGGGGTAGCCATCCACTCATACTGTTCTCAAGTCTTCAGTCAAAACGGTTTTAGAACAGTTGCAAGTCTAGTTACTGGGATAATAAATCCCAAATTAACTGAATATGCAGATCTCACTTCCATTAGGTTACACTCTTTATCTTTTGTTAACAACCTCAACTTTTAAAGCGATTGAGAAGTGGAAAATTGAAAACACCGAACTTGTACTTCAGGAGTGAAAAATGAGTACGGTAACATTCCCCAAACTGTTGTTATTATTTCTTTTTCCTCCTCTTTCATTTTTTTTATAAACCCACATAAGTACATTTATTTCACCCTGCATAATTTTTCCGAATGATCTTGTTTAGTGACTGACACAGGACAGCAGAACTCCAGCAATGCAGACAGGCTGCTGTCAGCGTTGCTTACAATAAAAATCCATGTACACAGCAGCCACAGAAAATATTTATTTGGTAGCACATTCTTTTTTCCTTTAGAAATGTGCACAGCTTCTACTCATAAGCAAAGGAAGATATCGAGATAAATACTTCTGGGGTTCCTGTGCAATCCCTTTGAATATTATCTGGAATATAATGGGGAGAAAAGTAGCTCCTTGAAAACTACCCGAAACTCACTCTTTTCTTAAACGTAATCTGCCAGCATAATCAGAGAGCAGAGGAACTAACTGCCTGGAAGAGTGAGGAGATTAAGGAAAACACCTTGGAAAGGTTTATTATAGAAAACAGTGTATCATGATTCTTCTTTTCCAAAAAGTTAAAATTGAAAGTTCCTTCCCCCCCCCGCCCCCATTTTCTGACAGCTCAAGGATTTCACACTTTTCGTTAGGCTGCCTTAAAATGCCGTAAGAATTGTATCTAGAACATCAGAAAGTTACCATGCAGGCAGTTTAATAACGAGATTACCTACAGTGCATTTTTTTTTCCCCAGTAAGAAAACTATATAAAACCATTGCATTCCAAATAACAGACAGGACTTACTTTGTAAGATGGATTTCAAAAGATCTGGAGGCTTCTGTTCCTTATAAAACTATGCCAAAGACTATTTAAGTGGCCAGTAATATAAACATTATGCTACTAACACTGAACAGTTTATCACATAAATATAATTGTCTTCTTTTAGAAGAATAATAAAAGCCGAATCCATATGTTACACATTATTTAAAATTGTTTTCTGCAAGATGTATTAATCCCAGCGAAGAAGCAATTCTTCTGCTATAGGAGTAGAACAGCAGTTTTATTTTATTACATTGTCATTGTTTAATTTGTTTGTTCCCGGTAGTAGTTTCACAGATTTTTATGAACTGTTACTTTTATGGAAAGTCAAGTTACAAATGATGGACGCTGTTTGCTCGCAGGAATAGAAAGGTCATGAAGGTAGATAATGTATTTATTTATTTACTTACTGTACTCAACTTCTTTTTTTTTTTTTTTTTAAACCTCAATTCTTAGCAGAAGCTAAAATAACTTGTGGGTTTTAGACCCAGGAGGCACATATTTTGATATTGCTCCTCAGTAACACTGTAAGCTCTGCAGTCTATTCAAATTTGGGAGTAGAATTTAAAGCTCGGATAAACAGCGTTTGGTAGCAATGGCTGTGCAGAGCTTACAGTTTATCTTTGGAGAAATGTGATCTTGTAGCTAAATGTCATTTTACATATTTGTTTTTATGAATTTGAGCTGAACACTATAGTAAAAATTGTTTGCTAGAAAACAATTCCACTTGGCACTAAATTATTTTCCATAGATTAAAAAATAATTTTTTTTTCTAGTTAATGTGAAGCTTAATAGTAAATTTTCTGTTCTAAAATTTAAAATTATTAACTGGCATGTGAAAACCTGAACTTTAGATTACTCATTGTGTAACCGAATGGCAAGATGAGACTTTATATAACTTTGAGAGAAAAAGCAGCTCTCAAAAATTGACTGTTTAAATGCAATATGGAAAAAGGCATAAGCTGCTGAAATATTTTGGGCATGTTCACATCTGTAAATGAGGCTGAAATATCTGGCCTATTTAAACAGGAACAAGTCTAAAAATATTTTCATTAAAAAAAAATTTGATTATAGCAGCCTCACCAATAAAAACCTTTGTAAGGTATGTAGCAAAGTAAATGCAGGAGAAAGTACATAATGCAAAGTGTACAAAGTATTTAAGTTATAATACAAATTAAAATCAAAGTAGAAGAAAAATAATAAAAATAAATAATATCCCTTCTTGCTTCATGTTTAAATCATTGTTAGCAAATATGCTAAATACAGGAGAGGCTTTTCAACTTCGGCTATTTAATGATTGGTTGTAAGAGCTGAAAGAAATTTCTCTGTGCTGAAAAATTCACATTGTCTGTTTGTTTTTAACCAGAGTCTTCCTCAGCTGGAATACCACCAAGTTTCTTACTTGCTGTCCATATCCCAGATAGGAAGTACATTGCCATAGCTTGTTCAAATCTTGGTCATATCCTACCAAGAGTTATTCTCTGAATTTTATTTTATTTTTTAATGGGTTGTGGTTTGAACATTGCTTTGAAGTTACTCACCAGCAAAGCTCAATCTCATATTTGCTCTGTGCTGCATTGCTTTTAGTCTGTCCAGTTTTCATCAAGATATTTTACCTAAGGAAAATAAAACACCAAATCCCATTTTTTTTCCTTTTTTTTTTCCTTTTTTCTTNTTTTTTTTTCCTTTTTTTTTTTCCTTTTTTTTTTTTTTTTTTAGTTCTTAATCCTGGCAGACACTCTTCCAGCTGCATATTGTGATATGCATTAATACCTATCTATTTGTCTAGACAAGTTTGTGCTTAAATAGATGCTAATTCCAGATATCAGACTCATAATGTTGGCTCTCTCTGTGGATTCTGGTGCCGGTTCATCTCTTTGTGCTACTGTTCCCCACTGCACCTTTTGTCTGTAACTGCTTTGATTATAAACTTTTTCTCACT
>VWZD01004085.1:5060-47529 GCA_013396695.1 Sakesphorus luctuosus | reverse complement strand
CCGGCCGGTCCCGCAGCCGCCGGTGCGGGCGGAGCGGGGCGAGCCGGGCGGGAGGGGCGGCCCCGGGCCCGGGGGTGTCCCGGGGGGGGCGGATCGGGGTGCCGGGAAGGGGTCCGGGTCCTGCCTCTCCCCCAGCCCTGCGCGGGGTCCCCCGAGCTGCCGGCGCTGCCGCCGCACTCTCAGGAGCTCCTTTTCCGCCCCAAAAGAACTTTCCTGGCTTGACTTTTCCTTCTTTTATTGGGATTTTTTGATGCCGAGGGGTGTGAGGGAGCCGGGCCCGGGCCAGGGACACTGCGGGGACAGCCCTGCGGGGACAGCCCTCCGGGCACGGGGCGGGGGGCACGGACGGACCGACCCCATCCTTGGCCCTGTTCCCTCCGCCCCATCCGTGGGGGGCTGTCCCAGAGCCCTGTCCGGCTGCGGGGGGAGTGGGACGGGGCCCTCCAGCGCCCCCCACGGGAGGGGGTCCCGCAATACCCGGGGCGCTCCCACGGGAAGGGGTCCTTTGGATCTGCATCCCTCAGCAGTCCCCTCGGGGGCGGGGGTCGCTCCATGCCCTGGCAATGCCCCTGCCCACCCCAGGCTGGGAGCAGGGAGGGGCTGGCACAGAGCTGTTCCCTGTCCGCGTCCCAGCCCGGGATGCTGCGCAGGGGTTTGTTCTGGCCCGAGGCTTGTCCCGCATCCTGCCGAGGCTCTGGGAAGGGCCGGGGGGACCCTGACTCAGCCCCCACGTGATGGCACTTTCGAGGTTTGCAGAGCCCTGGCCGCATTCCCGGCTCCCATTCCCGGTTCCCGGGCCAAGGCGCTGCGATCCTGCCGGCTCAGCATTTCCCGGGATGGCAGGAATTTCCTGGCGCAGCTGGCTCGGGCTGTCCCGGCCCCGGCGCTGCCGGACCCACTGCGGAGATGCCTTAAAGGCGCCGTGCTGTGTCCTGGCAGGAGGGGCAGAGGGGCTGCTCTGTCGCCCCAGCCAGAGCGGGGGCGGCACTGGGGCCAAACCCACCACCCCTCCGTGCTGCTGCTGCTGGGACAGGTCCTGGCAGGGCAGTGGCGCTGGGTGAGAACTCCCGCGTCCGTCCCCCCCAGGGATGCTCCCATGTCCTTCCCCCAGGGATGCTCCCCCGTCCTTCCCCCAGGGATGCTCCCAACGAGTCCCTCCCTCTCCCAGCCCCTGCCTGGGATTGCCCCGTCCCCGGTGCAGCACCTGCTCCCGGGCCTGGCTGACCCTCTGAGGTCCCCATGATGTCCCTTCTCCAGCGTGTCCCTGTCCCTCGGGATGGCCCTGTCCTTCCCCGGTGTCACCTGCAGAGGAGGGGCACAAATCCCCTCCCACGCTCCCGGGGCCAAACCCTCACAGGGACCCGGGGAGTGCCCCAGGCTGGTTCCAGAAGGTTCCACGGTTGTTGGGGTGCCGGGGTGGTCCTTTGTGCCATGCCCAGAGCCCTTTGTGACCCCGGGGGGGTCGGGGCCCTGGGGTGCCACACCCAGGAGAGCCTGTCCCTGCGGAGGCAGCAGCTCTGGGATCCCTCTGCAGCACAGGAGGAGGGAGAGCCCATGAGGAAGGGAAACCCCAACTCCAGCTGGCACAGGGAATGCTGAGCCCCGAGTCCTGGCAGGGACAGGGGACAGTGGCCATGGAAGAGGAGTGAGGAGTCTGCAGAGCCCCCCAGCTGTGCCAAGGGCAAGGCAACAGATCCCAGGAGCTGTGCTAGGGGAAAGTCAATGGATATGAAGAACTGTCCCAAGGGGAAGGATACATTGGCCAAGACTTGTGCCAAGGGCAAGGCAACAGATCCCCAGAGCTGTGCCACAGGAAAGCCAATGGATACAAAAACCTGTCCCAGTGGGAAGCCCTCATCAAGCAGGAGATGTCTGACTGGGAAGACTACACTGAGCAGAGGGGCCAGGGGAAAGCCAGGGCACACCAAGAGAGGTGCCAGTGGGAAGGCAGAAGAGACCCCGAGCTGTGCCCAGGGAAGGTCAATAGATACAGAAGTCTGTCCCAGTGGGAAGACTTAATTGACCAAGAGATGTCCCAAATGGAAGACTTCATTGACCAAAACCTGTGCAAAGGGAGAGCCAAGAGACACCAAGATATGGCAAGAGCTGTGCCAAGGACAAGCCAAGACACCCAAAGCAGTGCCAGGAGGAAGTCAATGGATACAAGGATCTCTCCCAACGAAGAGATGTTCCAGTGAGAAAGACTGTTCTAACCAAGGGCTGTGCCAAGGACAAGCTGACAGAGCAGGGAACACACCCCACCCACCCCGGGCACGTTGCCCACCTTGGCCTTCCCCACAGCCCCTGCTGCTCTCCAGCCCCCACCCCACCAGGACCCAGCTTAGCTCAGCTCACACAGGTTCCACTTCCACAGGGAGTTAATCCAAGTCTCCTCTTCCCCACCCACCCCATGGGGACAACTGGTGCCCATGTGCTCCCCAAAAAGGGCAGTGGGTGCCACATGCCCCAGCCAAGAGGAAATAAATTAAAGGAATTCAAGGAATTCTTGCTGTGGCTCCACTGGCTGTTACTGAGTTGGGGAGAGGGGCTGGGAGCTCCAGAGGGGTCCCTGGGCTGGGAATGTCACCACAGAACACGGGGCTGTGGGGGCTGGGGCAGGGTGGGGCACAGCCAGGGGAGCAGGACAGGGCCAGTGCATGATGAAATCATGGAATTGTTCAGGTTGGAAAAGCCCCCTGAGCCTCCGTTGCTCCAGCTGACCCCCCCCAGCTCCCTCAGCCCCTCCTGCTGCCCCAGCTGAGCCCCCCCAGCTCCCTCAGCCCCTTCCCAGCTCTCCTCTGGAGTCACTCCATCGATCCCCAGCATTCCCAGAGTTACCAAACCCCACGGAATGAGCCCAAACACAGCCCTGGGGTAACTATACAGTAAGAACATTTATTTCCTTGGCCACGTGGGCCAGTCTCTCCCACGCTGGATGACTGCAGACACAAATCCAATCCAGCAGGTCTGGGGTCTATTCCCAGCTCCAACTCACACACCAGGAGCTCTCCTTCCTGACCCCAAGTGACAATGAAACCCAAACACACAGAACTGGGTGGCCCCAAAGTGTCCATCACCAGAAGGTCCCTCTGTCCTCCCATCACCTGGAGCTCGGCTCTTCCCCGCTGTTATCCTGCTGCTTGGCCATGAATTTCTGTGGGAACAAGGGGAGAAGATGCTGCAGGGATATTCCAGATCATGCTCCAAACCTTGGGCCCAAGGTCAGCTGGCTCCTCCCACTGCTGAGGTGGGATCTGCCCCCAAACCCCCCAGTCTGGCTCCCAGACAAACAGCTTGGGAAGCTCCTGAGGGGAATGTGGCCCCATCTCAGGGCTCAGGATTCCCCCCATGACACCTGAGCCCCTGTACCTGGGCATGGAACAGAGAACATCCCACATTCCCAGGGGCTGTGTGTGTTCCCACCCCCGAATCGGCCCCAGGAGCTCCCTGTGCTGCCCTGGCAGGCAATGCCCAGCAGCCCCATGCCCGGGGTGTGGGGGCTCTGCCCAGGTACCTCCATGTTCTGCCGGTGCAGGGCAGTCCTGCAGTGGTTGATCATGGAGGGCTCGTCGGCGTAGAACAGGGAGCAGATCTGGCAGAAGAATCCGGCCTTGGGGACCAGGATATCCAGAGCTGAGGGAGCAGCACAGCAGTCACCACACACAGCAACACAACAGCCAAGCCTCACACTGCCCCACCCAAACCTGGGCAATCTGGGACTGCTGGTGGGAATTGCAGGGGTTTAGCCTTCAAAGAATCTGCTTTCTCTGCCGAGCTGGTCCCCATCTGAAGCCACACATCACTTCCATGGTCAATAAACACATCATTTTCTGGGAATGTTTTGGATCTGGAGGTCCCTGCAACTTCCTCAGCATCTTTTGGCCTTCAGAGTGTTTTATCTCCACCTCCTCTCACAGGTGTGGCCAGGCAGTGCCCCACCAGCCCAATCCTTCCAGCAAATGTCCCCCAAGCCACAGACAGGGAGCCAGATGCTCCCAGCAACTCCTCTTCCACTTCCAGTGTTCTCAGCAGTTTTACAGAAAAGGATTTTAGAGGAGGATCTTGGGAAAAAAAGGAAATATATCTTTAAATCCCCAGTTTACAGGTCTGTCAGCAGTTCCCTCCTTTCTAGACATGGAAAGTTGGGAACAAACCCTGTCACAGGATGGGAACACTGAGGAGTGACCCCACTGCCCTGTGCTGACCATCAATGAATTCAAACACATTTGCCAATTTTAGGAAAAAAGAACTTCCCATGTGAAACTTTCCAGTTTAACCAACTGGTTAAACACGGATTTGGAGGAGCCAAGGAAACACCACAGATTGTGGGCCCTGACTTTGGGGTTCAGTTGTGGGGCACAGGAATGGTTTTCAACGGGCAGGGAAGTCTCTTTCACCAGGAAAGCCCAGAGAGTCTGGGGTGGTGCCTCTGGATTTACCTTTGGGAGTGCTCTGCACCTTGGGGACACCTGGGACAGTCACTTTCTTGTGCTTGGACTCAGCTTCTGCACCTCCTGATCCCAACTGAGCTGCTGGAGACACAAACAATTGGAATGGAACCATGGAATGGTCTGGGTTGGGAGGGACCTGGGGCCCATCAGTGCCACCCCTGCCACGGGCAGGGACACCTCCCACCAGCCCAGGGTGCTCCAGGCCCTGCCCCTCACCTTTTGGCTTGGAGATTGCAGGGGTTTCCTCTTCTGGATTTGTATCACCCAGAATTCCTGTTTCTTCTGGTCCTGCAACAGCAACAATGTCCTCCTCCTCTGGTCCTGCACAGGCAGCAATTTCCTCTTCTTCTGGTCCTGCAACAGCAACAATGTCTTCATCATCCTCATCCTTGGGCAGGTTCTTCCCTGGGGAAGTGTTTTCCTCCTCCTCCTCCTCATCCCCGACTTCATCCACTGTGACAAAGTTCAGCTCCTCTTTGAGGTGGTTGAAATCGGCCAGGAAATCGTCCTCCTCCTCGTTAACCTCGTCCAGAGTGACCAGGGGGTTGTCCTCATTGTCCTCCTGGATCTCATCCACGGTCACCAGGGCGCTGGGGTCATCAGGTGCCCGGGGGGACGCGGCACCGCCGGGGTTGCCCTTGCCCTCCTCCGCGCTCAGCTCCGTGGGCTCGTTCAGGGGCAGCTCCTCCACCTCCCCAATCTCATCCACCGTCACCAGGGGCTCGGCCTTCAGGTCCTGCTCCTTGAGCTCGGGCTGGGGGGCGTCCCTGGGGGGCTCCTCCTGCTCCGACAGCTCGTCCAGCGTCAGCAGCGCCCGCGGGTCCTTCACCGCCTCCGACAGCTCCTCCTCCTCCAGCACCTCATCCACCACCAGCAGCCCCTGCTCCTCCTCGTCCCCAATCTCGTCCAGGGTGACGAAGGACGGCTCCCCCTTGGAGCCCTTCCCTTTCCTGCGCTTGGGCAGCGGCTCCGACGGGCTGGGCTTGGCCCCCTCTTTCCTCTTGCCCCGGGGGGGGTTTCTGCGGGGGGCGACCGGAGACTCCACCTCCTCCACCACCTCATCCACCGTCACAAACTCGTCCAGGTTAAAGGGGAACAGCTCCTCCTCCTGGGAACAGAAAACACTGAAAGTCACCCCCATCCACACATCAGCAGAAATTCCACACTCTGGCTCCAGGGAAAAACCCAACTTAATCTGAGGGCAGAAAAACTGCCCAGGCCTTCAGTCCCAGGGGGCAGAGTTTTCCTCATCAGCATTTGTGCTAATTAATTTAATTTAATGCAGATTTCATTCAGGAAACCAGATCACTCTGCAAAATCCCAGTGGATCAATCCATAAAATTGCACAGACAGAATTTCTGTCTATTGGAAGATCTGGGCCCACAAGAGCTGCAGCCAAGTGGCCACCACAGCCCAAGTTATGCAACTGATTCCTTCAGCCAGTTCCTGAATTTTTGTTCCTTTCCCCCCCAGATATCCCATCCCACCCTCAGATTCCAGTGGGTATCTAACACAGGAAGAGTGAAGAGCTGCACTTGAAGGCCAAGGGCAAGATGGGCTGTGTTAGAAAGTAACCAACACTGAGCCCAGTCCTGCAGCAGGAAAATCGTCTGAAATTCCAAGGTTTTGAGCCTTTTCTTTCCTTCCTTTCTAAAAGCCTAAAGAATATCAGGAACAACAGGTGGCTCTGCCCACAGTGCAGTGCAGAAACCTGAGCAAGGGGCAGTGCCAGGAGGGCACAGGGCAGAAGGGAGCCCCACCTTCCACTTCCACTGAAATCAGACATTCCCAGGCTCTCCCCTCNCCTTTGGGAGTGCTCTGCACCTTGGGGACACCTGGGACAGTCACTTTCTTGTGCTTGGACTCAGCTTCTGCACCTCCTGATCCCAACTGAGCTGCTGGAGACACAAACAATTGGAATGGAACCATGGAATGGTCTGGGTTGGGAGGGACCTGGGGCCCATCAGTGCCACCCCTGCCACGGGCAGGGACACCTCCCACCAGCCCAGGGTGCTCCAGGCCCTGCCCCTCACCTTTTGGCTTGGAGATTGCAGGGGTTTCCTCTTCTGGATTTGTATCACCCAGAATTCCTGTTTCTTCTGGTCCTGCAACAGCAACAATGTCCTCCTCCTCTGGTCCTGCACAGGCAGCAATTTCCTCTTCTTCTGGTCCTGCAACAGCAACAATGTCTTCATCATCCTCATCCTTGGGCAGGTTCTTCCCTGGGGAAGTGTTTTCCTCCTCCTCCTCCTCATCCCCGACTTCATCCACTGTGACAAAGTTCAGCTCCTCTTTGAGGTGGTTGAAATCGGCCAGGAAATCGTCCTCCTCCTCGTTAACCTCGTCCAGAGTGACCAGGGGGTTGTCCTCATTGTCCTCCTGGATCTCATCCACGGTCACCAGGGCGCTGGGGTCATCAGGTGCCCGGGGGGACGCGGCACCGCCGGGGTTGCCCTTGCCCTCCTCCGCGCTCAGCTCCGTGGGCTCGTTCAGGGGCAGCTCCTCCACCTCCCCAATCTCATCCACCGTCACCAGGGGCTCGGCCTTCAGGTCCTGCTCCTTGAGCTCGGGCTGGGGGGCGTCCCTGGGGGGCTCCTCCTGCTCCGACAGCTCGTCCAGCGTCAGCAGCGCCCGCGGGTCCTTCACCGCCTCCGACAGCTCCTCCTCCTCCAGCACCTCATCCACCACCAGCAGCCCCTGCTCCTCCTCGTCCCCAATCTCGTCCAGGGTGACGAAGGACGGCTCCCCCTTGGAGCCCTTCCCTTTCCTGCGCTTGGGCAGCGGCTCCGACGGGCTGGGCTTGGCCCCCTCTTTCCTCTTGCCCCGGGGGGGGTTTCTGCGGGGGGCGACCGGAGACTCCACCTCCTCCACCACCTCATCCACCGTCACAAACTCGTCCAGGTTAAAGGGGAACAGCTCCTCCTCCTGGGAACAGAAAACACTGAAAGTCACCCCCATCCACACATCAGCAGAAATTCCACACTCTGGCTCCAGGGAAAAACCCAACTTAATCTGAGGGCAGAAAAACTGCCCAGGCCTTCAGTCCCAGGGGGCAGAGTTTTCCTCATCAGCATTTGTGCTAATTAATTTAATTTAATGCAGATTTCATTCAGGAAACCAGATCACTCTGCAAAATCCCAGTGGATCAATCCATAAAATTGCACAGACAGAATTTCTGTCTATTGGAAGATCTGGGCCCACAAGAGCTGCAGCCAAGTGGCCACCACAGCCCAAGTTATGCAACTGATTCCTTCAGCCAGTTCCTGAATTTTTGTTCCTTTCCCCCCCAGATATCCCATCCCACCCTCAGATTCCAGTGGGTATCTAACACAGGAAGAGTGAAAGAGCTGCACTTGAAGGCCAAGGCAAGATGGGCTGTGTTAGAAAGTAACCAACACTGAGCCCAGTCCTGCAGCAGGAAAATCGTCTGAAATTCCAAGGTTTTGAGCCTTTTCTTTCCTTCCTTTCTAAAAGCCTAAAGAATATCAGGAACAACAGGTGGCTCTGCCCACAGTGCAGTGCAGAAACCTGAGCAAGGGGCAGTGCCAGGAGGGCACAGGGCAGAAGGGAGCCCCACCTTCCACTTCCACTGAAATCAGACATTCCCAGGCTCTCCCCTCCCCAAAATGCAGATTTTGGTTCTTATCAGCTGTGGCAGTGCAGAGAAAAGCAATCAGGAGTAACTGCCATTCCAAAGCCTTTTCCAGAGGGTGCAGAATTCCCTGCTGGGCATTAACATACACCTGGAACACCAGCCAGGACAGTGTTCTGTGACCATCCATGGCCCAAACACACCAGCTTTATCTCAGAAATCCCTTTTCCACAGGCACACAAAGCCCCTGGTCCTGCTCCAGAGCATGGAAAACCCCCAGGATCTGTGCCCAGAGGGAGGGAGTGCCCTGGGAGGGCCCTTCCTGACCCATCCCACCTCCCCGGGGTGGGCAGAGCAGCCTGGCAGGGTGGGCTGCCCTTGGAAAGGGCACTGGGCACCCCGGGCTGGGAACAGACCCAGGGCAGGTTTGGGTGGTGCTGGAAGGCCAGAAGGTTCCTGGGATGGATCCCATGGGATCTGATCCCAGCTGGGGCGGTCCCGGCTCCGTCAGCCGGAACAGACTGAGAGACCTGGGGGGAACCAACCACGGGGGGAGATCCCAGAGCAATTCCAGCATCCCAGAGCCCACAGCACCGACCCTGGAGGCAGGAAGGGCAGGGACCTGGGGATCCAACTGCAGGGGAGGTGGGGAAGGAACCTGAGAGCAGCACCCAGGCCTGGGGTCAGGGAACTGGGGAACGGTTTGGGTTGGAAAAGACCTTAAAGCCCACCCAGTGCCAGCCCTGCCATGGGCAGGGACACCTTCCCAAGCCCTGCCCAACCTGGCCTGGGCTATCAGAAAACCACTCCTAATTCACTCTGTACCTTCAATCCCACCGTGGTTCCATCCTTACCTCCTTCTGTTTCCCACTGCTGCCAGTGCCACTTGTCTTGCTCCCAGCAGGACCCTGCAAAAAAGGACAGAAATTCCCTTGGAATTGGGTCAGCCTCTGGCTGTGCACAGGAGACCAAGCCCACCCCACACATGGCTGGTCTGGGCCCCCAAGGAGCCACTCTGGGACCCCAGGGAGCCGCTCTGGGACCCCAAGGAGCCGCTCTGGGACCCCAGGGAGCCGCTCTGGGACCCCAGGGAGCCGCTCTGGGACCCCAGGGAGCCGGTCTGGGACCCCAGGGAGCCGCTCTGGGACCCCAGGGAGCCGGTCTGGGACCCCAGGGAGCCGCTCTGGGACCCCAGGGAGCCGGTCTGGGACCCCAGGGAGCCGGTCTGGGACCCCAGGGAGCCGGTCTGGGCCCCCAGGGAGCCGCTCCGGGACCCCAGGGAGCCGCTCCGGGACCCCAGGGAGCCGCTCCGGGACCCCAGGGAGCCGCTCCGGGACCCCAGGGAGTTGGTCTGGGATATCTCACATCTGCTCCTGCTCCAAGCCTGGCCCAGCCTGCACTCCAGGGACCTGCCACCAACCACAGTGACACCTCAGGAGCCCTTTTTCAGTGACCAGTGTCTGGGCAGGACTTGGCAAAGCCAATTCCAGCTCCCCAGAGGACACACAGCCCAGTTCCCATCTGGAGCTACTCCAAGGACACACATTTAGGATACAACACAAACTCACTTCCAAATCACCTCCATAGGATTCTCCAGCCAGTTCCACCCTTGTGTTGCACACCCACAGCAGCTGAAAGGAACTGGCTGCCCAACAGTTTGTATGGACTTATGGAAAAGGAAAGGGGAATACAGTGCCAGTGTCCCAGACAGGGAGACGCCTGGAATTAGTGTCCTCTCACCTGATTGCCACTGGGTTCCTCCTTCGTGCCAGATGTTCCACTCTCTCCCTCTTGGCTCTGTTTTGAACCAGCCCCAGGTTCCACGTGGGAGTCCTTCTCCTGCTGGGATGAGTTCCTCCTGCTGCCTCCCTGTGCCTCCCCTGCAGAGCCTCCATTCCCTCTGCCCTGGCTGCTCCCGGCTCCGGGCTGGGCCGCTGGTCTGGGGGGGCCTTTCCTGTCCTGTCCCCGGGGCTCAGACCTGGGCAGGGGTCTCTGCTGCCCCCCTGGGCACAGGGGTGGGTCGCTGCTCCTCCCTGGGATCCTGGGCTTGAAGATATCTGGGATGGACACCACTGCCCTCAGCAGGGTTTTACCCAGGCCAGGCTCCTTGAGGGACAGGAAGGGGCTCGGTGGAGCTCCCACGTGGGTCCTGTCGGGTTTTGCTGCTCCTGTCCCTTTGTTTTGGTGGCTTTTCATCAAACTTCCCACGCTGCTCCCACCAACAGCACTTGGAGCATCTTCCAGAGCAGCCCCAGCCTTGCCCACTGTTTTTCCAAGTGGCTTCTCTGCCTCTGCCCCAGCCTTGCCCAAGAGCTTCCCAGAGTTCTCCTCCAGAACGTGTCCAGCTTTGGGCACAGGCTCCTCTGCTCCAGCCTCATCCAGTTTCTTCCCTGGGGCCTCCCCAGTTTTAGGGAGAGGTTTCCTCTCAGCCACTGGAGCCACAGACACCTCAGGGCTGGTTTTCACAGCATCAGGAACAGGATTCTTCCCAGGAGCACCCAGCTCCTGGGCTGGCTGGGTGACAGCAGGAGACCCCACGTCCATGGGAGCTTCCTCAGCCCCGGGGGGCTCCTCTCCAGGGGTGGCTCCTGCTGGGAACTCCCCAGGGCCTGCTGCCTCCCCCTCAGCCTTGCTGGATGATCCCAGTGGCTCCATGGCAGGAGCAGGTGACTCCTCAGCTCCTCCTCTGCCTTCCTTCTCCAGCACAGACACCGATGACTTTGGCTCAGGAGGAGCTCTGGGAGCCTCTTCCTTCCCCACACTGGAAGGCAGCAGCTTCTCCTCCGACCTGTCTCCAGGTGATGTGGTGCCAGCAGGATCCACAGGAACACCATTCCCAGCGTCCACATCCTCCACAGCTGCCTGGGCCAGGCTTCCAGGCTGTTCCCTCGCTGCTGCCCTGGGGTGGGGCTCGGGGGGCTCGGTCTGTCCCGCCGGGATGTCCCCCGTGCCACTGGAGCTGGGAATGGCTCCTTTCCTGGCCCCCCTGGGCTCTCCTGGCGGGGCAGCAGCTGCTCTGGGCACCACTCCTGAGCCCTCGGGAGAGTTTCTCAAGTCAGCACTAAATGCATTTAAAAGAAACAGAAGAAATCAGACCATGTTGAGAATCCTACAGTGACAGAAACCTCCTGGTGCCCCTGGTGGGGCTGTTCCTGCTGCACCAGCAGACCCTGAAGTGGGTCAGTGCTCTGGTGCTGATAATTCAGCTCAGCAACCCCTGCACTTGCAGGAACCACGGCCAGGCCTCGCCCCAGCAGGGCCCTGGGACCTCAGAGCTCCCACAGCCTCCCAGAATTCACATCCCAAAGGGACACAGTGAATACACGATGAAAATAAAGCCCCAGGGCCCCTGGATGAAGGAATCAGCAGAGTGTGGCCCTGCCTGCAGATGGGGCATCAGCACAGGGACACAAATCCCCCCAAAAGGAGGGGCAGCCAGGAAAGCACAGCACTGCTCAGCCAGTGGGAGGAACTCCCAGCTCGGGGGAGATTCCAGAAGAATCCAGAGGTTTGTCAGTCCCAAATTTTGCTAATTTCTCCCTCCCCAGGGACATAAGGAAGGTCTTCAGATCCATAACAATATTTAAGATGTTTTCTGCTTCTTATGAAGTGAACCAAAAAGACTGAGTCCCAAAGGCTTGCAGGGAGAAGACAAGAACATGTGGAGTAGTGCATTTGCAGGGAATACTCTCTGTTTTCCATGTGTTCAGTACCCACAGCAGGAGCTGGGATTCATGTCAGTCATTAGCAATTAACAGCACTAATTAAAGCCCACCTGTCTGGGATCAAAAAGGTGCCCTGTGAGGCTGCAAAGCTGTGAGTAAGAAATGGTTTGGGAACCAAATGTTCCCACAATGGAGGAGTTTCCTGAACTAAGGAATGACAGCTGGACTTCTAAGAGCAACAGGGTGTGGAAATACAGCAGTGTATATATATATATATATATAGTATAGAATGACTTGAAGTTTAGGACCATTATTACAGTTTTGGGTTTTTTTAACAACAAAACATATCCAGAGATAAGAATTTGAGAGACAGAAAGTGATTTGAGTCGTATTTGTTAACAAAAACTCTTAAAATGCTCTATCCATTTATAAACCAAACCCTGAGCAGAACTAACCCCAACAAACAGTTACTCCACAAAGTGGATTTACCACAAGCAGCACCCACAGAACAGTCTGAAATGGCACAAACCAACCCCCTTTCTGGGTCCTGCTGCTCCAGAGCAGAGAAACATTTCTGTAAATCCCTTCAGGACCTGGACCACAGCCTGAAGGTCACATTAATGAGTTAAACAAGGAAGTTTTTGGAAGCAGAAAGAACAGAGGTGGGGCTGTGACAGAGGGAGGAGCTGCAGGACAAAATAAACCATTGGGGCTTAAACACACCCCAAACTGTCTCTCCAAACACACTTGCCAGGCCCAGGGTACAATCCTGGCCAGAGCAGCAAAGCAGTGCCAGCACAGGATTCCCCTGGTTTGTCCATGGTTTTGGATGAGATCCCAAACCCTCTGGCTCTGCAGGGACACACAGAGCACGTGGCAGGAGCAGCAGACACTGCTGGGGAGCTCCCAGCAGGATTTTCCATGGAGCTGTGCTGGGGAGGGGCTCAGCACCCCCAAACCATGGACAGGCATTCCAAGAAGGAGAGACACAAACCCCGACACTCCCAGGCCATACCTTGCTCTGCTCCCCTCCTCTGTCTTCACATCTCTCTTCCCAGCATCAGCCTGCAAGGCAAACCCAGGGTGAGTCTCTGCCCCTCCAGAGGCACCAGCACCTCACAGAGCACAGCCCCAGCTCAGGCCCCAGGGACACCAAAGGACAGGGATCTGACAGGGAGCTGCTCTACAGCCCACAGGGATCCCCTGGGAGGACACTGGGCTGTCCCAGCAGGCTGCACACAGGACATGTGGCACAGCCCTGGGTGCCTGTGCCCCTTCAGAGCCAGCTCTGGGGCTGGGTGACATCAGGAGATGGATGGGAACCCCTCTGTCCCCAGACAGCACCTCTGCCCTGCACTGCTGAGGGTGGGAATGGCTGAAGAGCTCAGGGGGAACACCCCCTCCTTTTCTGCCCCATGTTCTTCATCTCTATCTCATGCCTTCTCCTTCTCTTCCCCTTCTTCTTCTCCTCCCTCTTCTCCTTCCCCTTCTTCTCCATCTCCACCTCCTCCTTCTCCCTCTCCCCCTTCTCATTACAGATATTATTATCATTAAGCAAACAGTCCCACACCTTCTCTAACAACAAATCACACCCCAAATCAGGTACCTCGAGACCCCCAGGCCAGTCCCTGTCCCTCCAATCCAGCCCTTCCCTGCAGGAGGACTGGGTGTTCCTCCACAATAAACTCCTGGAATGGGTGTTAAATGAGACAATGTCTCCTGAAAAATGCACCACAGTACAAACACCCCTTTAGATCTCAGTGGTGAGATCTCCATCTCCTTCCCAAAGGCACCTCCCAAACTCACTGCAGACTATCAGGAACAGAAACAGCACAATTCACTTTTATTTATGGAAGTGACTCCCAGGCCTTCAAGTTTTGCTTTCCCAGAAACGTCTATCCCAGGGATGGGTGTCCACAGCAATGAGAGCACGTTCTAAGGAATTAAAAACCATTTGATTTCTCCTCCAGACTCTGCCTGAAAAGTTTCCAGAGAAATCAACTGCATGTTCCCCTGGGCCCCCTGCACACAGCCCAGACTCTGCCAGGGGAATGAGGCAGACAAGGGGGGAAAAAACCTCCAAATGCAGTGAAGAAAAACAGCTGGAAACCCCCCAGTTTTCCCTCTTACCAGGAGTTTTTCTCCAAACTGAGGAGTTTAACCCCAAAGCACAGGGTGACCTGGACACCTGGGCTAAGGCTGTGCCAGCAGCACAGACAGGGTGGGACAATCCTGTGCCCCAGAGGCACATCCTCCCTCCCTCCCTCCCTCCCTGCTCCACCACATCCCCCCTGCTTTTGGCACTTCAGCATTCCCAAACTCAGGTGTTACCAGCAGAATTCCAGAGATCCACCTCTAAAGGGATGGAGCAGCCCTTCCATCCCTTCCATCCCCCCATAAATCAGCTCTAAATGCCTCAAAATGAGCAGCTGGGAAGGAATGTTTGGAAAGCAGCATGGGAATGCCATTCTCCATTGGCTTTGACCTGAGATGAAACATTCCCAGGGATGAGAGGATGTTTTCCTGTCACTCCCAGACACAGGGAGCAGCTGGAAAAGCAGATTTCCATCCCCCTGTTCCCACCACACATCCCTGGTGGATGCTCCTCACCAGGAAGACTTAAAGGAAGGGTCTTTTCCTTGTCTTTCAGTGCTAAGGGAGCTCATTCCTCACAATTTTTAGATTTGAGGAAAACCTTGTTAAGGATTTGGTTATTTTCTTCAGCTAATGAAAGTTATTGGAAAAGAGGGAAAGTGTGATGATCCTGAATTTTGGCTAATTAGTGGGAGGCTTGCTCCTAATGAGGAAACTGCAGCACTTTCCACCATGGGTGAGGGGCCAGGACAGGATGGAAGGGCTGGGAAGGAGATGGAGCCTGTTTCCCTCCCTGTGGAACTTTCTCCTGTGAATAAAAGTGAAGGGAAAGCCAGAGCTGCCCAGTGCTGGAGGAATGGGATCCCAGAGGCATTGGGAACAGCAACACCCAGGGAATGAGAGCTCCCTGAATGGAATTCACATGGATAATTACTTAATGTCTCCTGGGGAGCCAGGCTGGGAGAGCTGAGGGGTCACCTGGAGAAGAGAAGGCTCCAGGGACAGCTGAGAGCCCCTGGCAGGGCCTGAAGGGGCTCCAGGAGAGCTGGAGAGGGACTGGGGACAAGGGAGGGAGGGACAGGACACAGGGAATGGCTTCCCACTGCCAGAGGGCAGGGCTGGATGGGATATTGGGAAGGAATTGGTGTCTGGGAGGGCGGGCAGGCCCTGGCACAGGTTGGGCAGAGAAGCTGTGGCTGCCCCTGGATCCCTGGGAGTGTTCCTGGCCAGGCTGGACAGGGCTTGGAGCAGCCTGGGCTGGTGGGAGGTGTCCCTGCCCATGGCAGGGGTGGGGCTGGGTGGGCTTTGGGGTCCTTCCCACCGAAAATAGTGTGGAATTCCATGCTCCATGACTCTATCCCAGAACACAGCCTGGCTGGTGCAGCCCCAGCTCTGGGCAGTTTGTCACCCCCAGGGCAGCCCTGGCCTGTCTGTGCCCCCCAGCAGACCCCAGAGCAGCCCCAGCTGTCCCCACAGTGGTACCTGGGCAGGGGCCCCCCGGGGGGACAGGCTGCAGCTCAGGGTGTGCTCCCCCATGGAGTAGGGATACTGCTGCAGGAAGCTGTGCATGGAGTGGGCAGACTTGGGAGTGTCCAGCTGCAGGATTGCCTGGAGAAAACAAAGCACAGGCTGCAAACAACTGCCAAACCCTCTTCTTTCTGAGCTCCTGAGCAAACCCAGCCAGTCAGTTCACCTGCTGTCACCTCTCACCCCCTCACTTTTCAGCCATAAGGGTTTTACAAGTCACCTTTAAAGTGTCCAGCTCGTGGCCTGGAGCTGAGAGCCCCTCAGGTTTGGGGAGAAGTTTTAGATTTCAAAAGCAGCTTCCCTGTTTTAGGGTTTAGTGTTAGATGGACACAAACAGCTCAGCACAACATGAGACAATTCCACTTCAGTTGTTAAAACCTACAGGGTGAACTCAACCCACGTGCAGTTCCAGTGTCGTGTGAAGTGCAAAACCAGCCACATTAAAAAATTAAAGTCAGAAAATTAAAAGGAAACAAGTTTTGGGGCCTTTGAAGTGCCCCAAAATAAAGTTTTAGCAATTCCAGCATTTTCACCCCTCCTTAGAAATTCAGTTTTTCCCCAGGTTTCCCATGAAAAACCTATTTTTTCCCTCCCCCAAAGGCACTTTGCACCACAGAGAAGAGTTTATTCAATGTGCTTACCTTGTTTTTGTTCTTCAGCACAACATAATGGTCGACCTTCCCGAAGCGAAGCCCCACACAAACCACCTCCAGCTCCCTGTACCCATCATCAGGCAGATTCCCCAGGTGCACAAACTGCTGATGGATGGACTCAGTGTCTACCTGCAAACAGGGATGCAAACCCTGCCTTAGCCTTGGGACACACCTGAGGGGGCAGCAAAGCCTCAGAGACAGCTCATCCCTCCTCAAGCAGCACCAGCAGGAACAGCAAACACATCCCAGGCTTTGGGGAGGAGCAAAGGCACCAAGGCACCTGCACACTCCTGACTTCCCAAATAATAAGTTGGAGAGCAGAAAAAAAATCTTTGCAGAGAGAGTGCTCAGGCATTAGAATGAGCTGCCCAGAGAGGGCGTGGATTCCCCATCCCTGGAGGTTTTTCAGCTGAGCTTGGCCGTGGCACTGAGTGCCATGATCTGGTAAAGGGACTGGAGTTGGCCCGAGGGTTGGACTTGATGATCTGGGAGGTCTTTTCCAACCCAATCCTTTCTGTGATTCTATGGATGTGGCACTGAGGGAGAATCCACCACATCTTGATCCAACCCTACTGTGATCACCAGCCCAGGGCACTCCGTGCCCTGGGCTGGTGATCACAGTAGGGTTGGATCAAGGGATGGACTGGATGATCTTGGAGGTCTTTTCCAACCCAATCCATTCTATGTTTCTATGACTCTAATATCTGGAAGTGGGGTGTGTTTGACAAAGGGAAATCCCAGCTTTTGGAGTTCCTTGGGAAGTGGTTTATTGCTGGCACAATATGGTTTTTAACCAAACCCTTCTGTTCTGGAGTCACTCCTGGGAGGTTCCTGTGCCAACATTCCCACAGCTCCATCCCCAAGGATTGACCCTCCAGCAGGAATAGCCTGGAAATGTTTTCCCAGCAGAAAGAGAAGACAAAATTCACCTCTCCTGCACCTGCACTGAACAGAAATGCTGTGTAGGAGCATTCCCAGCTTCCAGTAAATGCTGAATTCAAGAGGAAATTGAGACAACAGTTCAGTTCCCAGGATTTCAGTAGGAAGGACACTAATGCCAATTAAATCAAGGGATTTGGTAGAACCTGGAGGAAAAGTTGTGAGCCACTCACCTGAGGGTCAGAATCTTTAATCAGAGCAGTAAATATGGCTTCCTGTAAAAAGAAGAAAGCAAAAAGATACCATAAGATTTGAGCTGTAAAATACAGTCACTGGCTCCCTACAAATGATTAATTTCAGCTTTGTTATTAAAATCAACACCCCCCTGCCATCTCTGATCCTCTCACACCTGACCAGGACCCCAAGGACATTTAACAGGACCCATTTTCAATGGCACAAGGCCCTTGTTTGGAACTCCAGACAGTTCAGAACTGACCCTAAACCTGGAATCCTGCCCTGCCCTGGAGCTCCCGTGGATTTCTCACTCACTTCATCTTTGACAGTCTTGTACTGAGGCACCAGGTTGATGGAGAGCTGGTTTCCATCCAGGGACATGGGGAAGCAGGTGTAGAATCTCACCATGGAGTCTGCAGCTTTTCTGTTGATTTCCAGGTATGCCTGAGAAAAGAAATGAAAATTTAAGGGAAAACTGGAATTTATCACAGGCACCTCCCATGGATGTTTCCTGCACCTCATTTTCACTTGTTACAGACTCATTTGCTGCTCCTCCAGGCAGAAACAACACCAAATCCCACTAAAATACCTTTTTGTGAGAGGATAAAAGCAGTATATCCTTCAGTCCTCCAAAAGGCTTTGCCAGGTTGGAAACTTCCTCCACAGAATATCCCTTGTCAGGCAGGTTGGAAATCAGGACCACACACAGATCATCGAGGTCCTGCAGGAAATAAAGGGACTTTCACTGATGCTTCTTCCACTCTGAGTCAGATCTGGCTGCCCAGAGAAGCTGTGGCTGCCCCTGGATCCCTGGGAGCGTCCCAGGCCAGGCTGGACAGGGCTTGGAGCACCCTGGGACAGTGGGAGGTGTCCCTGCCCATGGCAGGGGTGGGATTAGATGGGATTTAAGGTCCCCCTGCACCCAAACCAGTCTGGGAGGGTTTTCTCACCAGAAATAAACTGGAAGGGGGGTTAAACTGGAGGTTTTCAGACGTTACAGTAACACCTGGCAATGGCTCCAGGTGTGTTTTACAATTGCCACCCTCAGACTGACCTTCCTGGCTGGATCTGCTGATTCCTCACTTGCTGTGGGGGTCACTGCAGGCTCTGAAAAACAGGCAAGGAGGAGGGCAGTGGTTCAGGCTTCTTTAGAGACCTCAGAGCTTTGGGAAATCCCTGCATTACATTTTATCACTTGTGAAAAATCAGTATTAAATATTCCTTTAACAGTGACAGATCAGTGAGATGCAGAAAGTGTTATGGAAATGCTCCCAGAAAGAACAGTCCAAGAAGGAACATCCAGCCTGGAGAAGGGAAGGCTCTGGGGAGACCTTGGAGCTCCTGCCAGTGCCTGAAGGGGCTCCAGGAGAGCTGGGGAGGGACTGGGGACAAGGGATGGAGGGACAGGACACAGGAAATGGCTTCTCACTGGAAATGGGAAGATTTGGGTGGGATATTGGGAAGAAAGTCTTGGCTGCAAGGGTGGAGAGCGACTGAAATGCATTTCCCAGAGAAGCTGTGGCTGCCCCTGGATCCCTGGGAGTGTCCCAGGCCAGGCTGGACAGGGCTTGGAGCACCCTGGGCTGGTGGGAGGTGTCCCTGCCCATGGCAGGGGTGGCACTGGGTGGGATTTAAGGCCTCTCCAGCCCAAGCCCTTCCATGACTCCAGGATTCCCTGACATTGCCCTGTCTGTAACTATCTCAGACACAGTAACAGAATTAATACACACTTAAAACTGAGTTTAAAACAAAGCCTTGTCGGAATGAGTTCTGAAATAAGCAGAACACAGGAATGCCTGAGGCTCTGTGGGAATCCATCAGTGGGGAGCTGCAAACAGCACCTACAGAGCCTAATCCCTGGGCTCAGGGACAGCCTCCAGGCCACACTGGGAAGTCCTGGTAGGATTATCCTCCCATCTGTTCAAATATGCCAATCTCGGGGGTTCCAGCCCCTCCAGGCTCCCCCATGAGCTCCTGGTGCTGCTCTAACAGAGCACCTCGCTGGCATCCCGTGTCCTTTCCACCTCCAGGCTGGGAAAGCAGCTCAGGTAGCCCCCAGAAGAGAGAGGTTTCAGACAATTCCTTAATTTACCTTGTTTAATTAAAGCTTTATCAACCTCAGGCCCTTCCACCAGCGGCGCCTGAGGGGGCTGGGACGGGATCCCTGACAAACAAACACATCCATGAAGCACCTCTGTGTTACCTGCACATCCCCCTGGCCAAGGGCCCTGCACACCCCGGGATTACCTGGCACAGGGGCAGGGCTGGGCTGGGCCTCCAGGGGCTCTCCAGGCTCTGGGACTGCCTCCCCCTCCGTGCCACTCTGTGGGGCTGAGGGCTCTGCCTGCCCAGGGCCCACCCCGGGCTCTGCCTGTGGCTCAGCAGCTCCATCCTCGGCTGGCTCTGGCAGGGACAGCAGCAAAGGCACGGTTGGTTTCCATGTGTTAATCAATCCATCCCTCTGCAGAGCAGAACGAGCTGCTCTGTGCTCTCTGGGTCACACACTCAGAGCCCCCCCAGCACACAAAGCCCTGCTCCTCCCCAAAATGGACACCTTTGTCCCACACTCCCCCCGTTCCCTGGCTCTCTGGCTATTCCAGACCCACAAACAGCTCTGACAAGGAGGGTGTTTGCCTGTGGAATGACCCACTGATGGCAGGGCCAGGAAAGGTGGGAAAATCCACACTCCCACCTGGAAATGCCTGTGCTGGGCAGGGAAAAGCACCTGCTCCTGTTCCCCAGGGAAGAACAAAGCCCTCCCTCCTCTCACCTCCAGTGCTCGGAGTCTTCTTGACCTTCCTCTCTCCTGGCACTGCTGATTTCTTGAGCTTTTCCTTTTTACCTACAGAAAATACCCCAAAACTGGTGTCAGCAGAATTGCTGATTATTTATAACTTAAAAATAATATAAAACATTATACAACAAACTAAATTACTACAATATCACAACAAGATTATACATACATTTAAATAATAAACTGTTAAGACAAACATCACTTATTAAGATTAATTTAATAACAAACATCACTTGTTAATATTAATTTAAAATAATTATTATTACATTATGCAAAAATATGCTAAAATATAAAATTATGATAATAATAGAAATAAAAACAATAAAATATACACACAATAACATACATACATAAATAAAATATACACACAAAACCAGCTTCATCTGCAGCAACTCAACTGATATGACCAAAAAACCCTCCCCAAAACCCAAACCATGAGCTCATTCCCACAGAGACACTGAACAATGAGTAATATTTAAACACAACAACTTCCCATAAAAATCGTGGCTGCTCCCCAACAGAGAATTGCTCAGGAAAAGCAATAAAACAAATCAATCAAGCCAATAATTTAATTAACAAAGACAACAGACAAACCCTCAGCCTCACCTGTCACGGGCTTGGGGGTCTTGGTGCTGGTGGTGGGAACTTTTCTACAAGGAGAATAAAATACAAAGACAATTAGCAAATATTTAACCAGCTTTAAAAAGCTCCAAGCAGTAAAACAAACCCCCCAAACAGGCACGAGCCCACCTGGCTCCCAGGGATTGCAATTAACACTAATTTATGCACAGGAAAGACTCACTTGGTACTTGTTGCAGCTTTTTTAACAGTGAGAACTCGTTTTTTCACAGTCTTTTTGACCTGGAAGGGAAAGGAAAACAGAGACTGCAGTGGTTGGATTTTATTGATAAACATATGCATGAAACAGAAATAGTGTTAATGATCATTAATAAGTATAGATAAATACAGGTTGTGTTCTTCACTGCTAACCTGTTGTTTCTCACAAATAATTTATACTGTATTTATAAATCTGTCTGTGTAGACACACACACCCAAATGGGATCAGTAATTACTAATAATTAACAGTAATTAAGATACATAAATACAGCTTGCATCCTCCCTGCTAAACTGGTACTATTCACAAACCCTGGTCAACATCCACAACTCAAATCCCAGATTTAACCAAGAAAAAGGGAAATCTGGAATCAGGAAGTGCATTTGCAGATTTATTTTTACCAAACCAGGGGAATTCTGGAGTTAGGAGGTGATTTCCATATTTATTTTCACCTGAGTGAGGACGAGCACTTCCATATCTGTTCTCACTAAATCAAGGGAATTAGGAAGTGATTTCCACATTTATTTTTACCCCAAAAATGGGAGTTCTGGAATGAGGATGAGCACTTCCATATCTGTTTTTACTGAACCAGGGGAATTAGGAAGTGATTTCTGTATTTATTTTCTCCCCAGAATGGGAGCTCTGGAATGAGGGAGAGCACTTCCATATCTGTTTTACCAAACCAGGGGAATTAGGAAGTGATTTCCACATTTATTTTCACCCCAAAAAGAGGAGTTGTGGATTGAGGAGGAGCCCTTCCCTATCCATTATTACCCCCAAACATGGGGCACTCTGGAACTAGGAGGGGCACGTCCCTCCTGCTGTCGGGCTGGCTCCAGGGAGTGACTGCNCCCCGTTGCCCACCTGCCCCGTTGCGGCGCGCGGTCTCTCGGCCACGCTGATGCGCACCCGCCGCCCGTTCAGCAGCACCGGCGCCGTCTCACCGAACTTCACCGCAGCGATCACGGCCTCCTTGTAGTTCATCTCCAGGTAGGCCTGAAACACAGGGAGTGCCCGGGGGTTCCCTGGGGATGCAGGCACAGCACTGGCACTGCCCCTGGGTGGGGAACGTGCCCATGGTGTCTGTGCTAAAGCCACGCAGGGTTTGGTGGGAAGGTCTGGATTTCAGCATCACACCAAAGCCACCTCCTGCCTCGGGCTGCCAGGGCTCAGGGACAGCAAAACAGGTAACATGTGTGAAATTTACAGATAAATAACCTGTATTCTATATACAGAATATACTGTTGGTCAGCTGGCATTCTGCCAGCTCAACATAACACAGTATTATATAACATAAATGTTATATATGAGAAGGTAATATATCATACATACTTTATGGATAAAATGAAATATATGGGAAATATAAAACTATATAAATATATATAAACTTTATGGATAAAATTAAATATTTGTGAAATACTAAAACTATATAAATATATACAAACTTTATGGATAAAATTAAATATATGGGAAATATAAAACGATATAAATATAAACTTGATGGATAAAATGAAATATATGGGAAATATAAAACGATATAAATATAAACTTGATGGATAAAATGAAATATTTGTGAAACATAAAATGATATAAATATTAAACTTTATGGATAAAATTAAATATATGTGACATATTAAACTATATAAATATATACAAACTTTATGGGTAAAATGAAATATATGTGAAATATTAAACTACATAAATATATATAACTTTATAGATAAAATGAAATACTTGTGAAATATAAAGCTATATAAATATATATAAACTTTATGGATAAAATGAAATACATGGGAAATATAAAACTATATAAATATATATAAATATAATGACATCAAATTACAAAATATAAACCAAAATGAGACCATTCAGAGTCTGAATTTGCACCAGTTTCCCATTTCCCGCCATTCCCAGACTCCCCATGTGATGCTGGAGCTCCCCAGTCCCTGTGTTGTGAGTGCCAGGCTGCCCTGAGGTTCCCCCTCTCCTGCCCTCACCTCGTTCCTGGAGCGCAGCACGATCAGGTCACTGACTTTGCCAAAGGGCTGCACAAGTTTTTTGATGTCTTGATCTGAGAAACCGTCGTCGGGTAAGTCCGAGATCTGCAGGACGGTCCCGCAGCTCAGCAGGTCCTCCCTCAGCAGCTGCAAACGGGAGACAGGAGGAAAACAAACACTTCTCAAGTCAAGGATTTCGCCACAATTGGGTTATTTTACCATTCTGTCTCAATCCCCATCCCTGGCAGTGTCCCAGGCCAGGTTGGACAGGGCTTGGAGCAGCCTGGGCTGGTGGGAGGTGTCCTTGCCCATGGCAGGGGGGACACTGGGTGGGCTTTGAGGTCCCTTCCACCCCAAACCATTCCACGCTCCCCACGCCCCCCTGCAGCCACCACCCCCCTGTGTGCAGCTGGCAGGAACTCCTGCATGGAATGGGCCACCCTGCCAACAACCCCAGCACAAAACACCAACCAAACCCTCCAAACCAGAGGAAACCTGCAGGAACTCACCCTGTTGTAGGAGGCAGACTGAGGTTTGCTGCTTCCTGTGGATGCATCTTCTTTACTCCCTTCTCCCTCCTTGTTCTGGGCCGACTCCTCCGCTTTGGGCTCGGCAGAGCTCGGCCCTGGCTCAGCAGATCCATCTTTCTTGGAAGTCTTTGGGGCAGCACTTGCCTTCAGGGGCTTCTTGGCACTGCCAGACCCCTTCCCCGACGGCCCATGCGAGGATGAGGAGCGCCCTGACCCCAGGGAGCCTTGCACAGCCGCCTGCAGGGATTTGTGCTTCCGGAACTCCGCCAGGAACTCCGGCCCCAGCGTCTTCATGACGGCCTCGAGCGCTGCCTTTCTGTCTGTCAGGGGAGGGAACCACAGTGGGCTTGGACTGGCACTCACAGACAATTCACACACAATTTACAGACACTGCCCCTTTTCCCTACAATTCCAGCCTCTCCACCCGCTCCTGAGCCAACCCTGAGCCTCCCTGAGCCTCCCTGAGCTTAGAGAATCTCCATAATAAATGTTAATAAACCTCAGTGCTATTTTCACTGTGCCAATGGGACATTCCAATGACATCTAGAGAGATCCCAAGGGCTGGACAAAAGAAAAAGCAAAATATGGTTTGACTTTCTGTGTCAGGGAATGGAAAACAGGGATTTTTAAAGCCTCTGCTCCTGCCTCACACTGAGGCCCAGCAGTACTTACTATCTTGCTGCTTCTGCTAAATTCTGCCTCCTCTTGCTCTTGCTTGGTTTTAATTATTCTTTAATGAGCTGCTAGAACATTAATTTCCTGTCTGCTGGCCCTCTGTGGAGAATTCATATTTTGGTTATTGATTGCTTCTCTGCCTCCTGCTCCTCCGCTTCCATGGTTTGTCTTCTACCCTCAGTGAATCTCCTGGACTCTGCCTGTCCCTGCACACCTTCCCAGCTGTCCCTGTATGCCCTGGGACGTCCCAGAGCCCTGGGAGCAGGGGCAGTGCAGGCTGGGTGGCAGCTGGGCAGGGGTGCAGGGAGGAGATTTCCAGAGAGAGTGCTCAGGCATTGGAATGGGCTGCCCAGAGAGGGGGTGGATTCCCCATCCCGGGAGGTTTTTCAAGTGAGCTTGGCCGTGGCACTGAGTGCCATGATCTGGTAAAGGGACTGGAGTTGGCCCAAGGGTTGGACTTGATGATCTGGGAGGTCTTTTCCAACCCAACTGATTCTATGATTCCATCCCTGGAGGTGTTTGAGGTGACACTGGATGTGGCCTCAGTGCCATGGGATGGTGAGCACAGAGGGGTTGGATCAAGGGTTGGACCTGATGATCTCGGAGGGCTTTTCCAACCCAATCCATTCTATGGTTCTGTGATTCTATGGATGTGGCACTGAGTGAGAATCCACCACGTCTTGATCCAACCCTACTGTGATCACCACATCTTGATCCAACCCTACTGTGATCACCATGTCTTGATCCAACCTCACTGTGATCACCAGCCCAGGGCACTCGGTGCCCTGGGCTGGTGATCACAGTGGGGTTGGATCAAGGGTTGGATTTGATGATCTCGGAGGTCTTTTCCAACCCAGCTGATGCCATGAGACCAGGGTTTCAGTACCTTGGGAGCGGCTGGCGCGGCGTGCGGAGCGCTCGGAGCTGGGGGAGCGGCGGCGCGGGCTGTGCCGGGGCGGGCTGTGCCGGAGGGAGCTGCGGGAGCGCTGCGGGGAGCGGGAGCGGTGCCGGGGTGGGCTGGGCCGGCGTGGGCGCCGCGGGGAGCGGGAGCGAGGCCGACGGAACCGCCCGGGGGGGCTGCGGGAGCGGGAGCGCCATCGGGGTGGGGGGTACCCCGAGCCCCCCGGCCGATACCGCCACCGGCTCGGGCTGGGAGAGCTGGAGCGGTGGCGCGGAGTCTGGTTCTCCTTCCTGTCCCGGGCATTCCTGTGGGAATGAGGGCAGAGCGTCAGTCTGGGCATGGCAGGAAAGAGGGATCCACTGCGGGGGTGCGTCACCTGGAGAAGAGAAGGCTCCAGGGACACCTGAGANGGGAGAGCTGGGGGGGGTCAACTGGAGAAGAGAAGGCTCCAGGGACACCTGAGAGCCCCTGGCAGGGCCTGAAGGGGCTCCAGGAGAGCTGGAGAGGGACTGGGGACAAGGGAGGGAGGGACAGGACACAGGGAATGGTTTTCTACTGCCAGAGGGCAGGGATGGGTGGGATATTGGGAAGGAATTCTATTCTATTCTATTCTATTCTATTCTATTCTATTCTATTCTATTCTATTCTATTCTATTCCTTCCCCTCGAGGGTAGGGAGGCCCTGGAACCAATTTCCCAGAGCAGCTGTGGCTGCCCCATCCCTGGGAGTGTCCAAGGCCAGGTTGGACAGGGCTTGGAGCACCCTGGGCTGGTGGAATATTTTCCTGCCCATGGCAGGGGGTGGGACTGGATGTGCTTTAAGGTCCCTTCCCACCCAACTAATTCCATGATTCTGTGATTATTCTCCTCATGGAAGTTCCTGAAGTTTATTTGCTTTTTTTCTTGCGTTAAAACTTTATTTCTCCTGGTTTGGAACACTGAGAGGCCTCAGCTGCACTTGGAAAAGTAGCCTGGCCTACACATCCAGCTTTGGAATTCGGCTTCCCAAGAGCCATGTCCAACTAATTAATGCAGAATCACAGGAAAATCCAAGGACAATTCCAGCCCTATTCCCCCTATTTGCACACCAGACAAAACACATACCAATAGTGAAGCAGCAGAACAAACCAACTCTGATGAGAAGAGGAATTTGTGCACAGGGTGTGTTTTAACAAGAATTCAGCACAGGGAGTACATGGAGAGCTTTCAGAGCCAGAGATGGGAGTTCATGAATTCCAGGGTTTGTCAGCCTGTGAGGATGTCATTCCCCAAGGGATCTCCAGAGGCTGTGGAATGGCAGCCAACCCTGCTCTGCTCAAACTATGTCCAGGCTGCAAACGGGGGATCAGCTGGACCAAGCTCAGTGCCATTCCCTGCTGGAATGAGCTGGGCTTTAAGGCACTTCCAACCCAGTCTGGGACTCCACCAAACCAAGGACAAATCGCCCCAAAACACCTACTGAATTCTATACCCAAACTGTGACCCGCTGCTGGAGGCTGCAGGGGGCAAACCAGGGAGGAGAACTGCAGGAATTTCCAGGCAGTAACCAGAACAAATGGAAAAGCAGGAGCCCTTACCTGCTGGAGGAGTGAGCCTCGGGGTTCCATTCGGGGTACCTGTCCATGGGGACACAGCAGTCAGGGCAACAGCAAAACCTCCCACCTGCAGCACTTCCTGCACTAAAACCAGGCTGCTCCATCCCTGGGAGTGCTCCAGGTTGGATGGGGCTTGGAGCCCTGGGCTGGGGATGCTACTGGTGGCATTATACCTCCCATCCCATTCCCAGCTGACCCTTTAACTGTTGCTGGGATTTAACACCCCTCACATCCCATCCCATTCCCAGTGGATTCCCAGCAGACACCTTACTGTTGGTGGGGTGTAACACCCCTCCCATTCCCAGCCCATTCCCAGCAGACCTTTCCTGCTGGTGGGATGTACATCCCTCCCATCCCAATCCATCCCTTCCTGCTGGTGGGATGTCCATCCCTCCCATCCCTCCCATCCCAGCCCAGCCCTTACTGCTGGTGGGATGTCCATCCCTCCCATCCCATCCCATCCCATCCCTTCCTGCTGGTGGGATGTCCATCCCTCCCATCCCAGCCCAGCCCTTACTGCTGGCGGAGCTTGCGGCAGCTCTCCAGGTGGGATGGGTTGTTCTGGTGCAGAATCCAGTCCTGGGGGACAAAGGACATCCAGAGAGGTTGGATCAGGGTGGAAAATGCCAGCACTGCCCACAGTGTCTAGTGATGGTTTTTGTGTTTTACCTTCCACCACATTTTACCTCAGAAATGATCTGAAGGTAAAATTTCCACTTCAGATAAGCAAAAAATTAAAACACTTATTATTGTCATAAGCAAAAAAATTAACACAATTATTACTGTCATGACCACGTGTCACAGAACACCAAGTGGAAGGTGAACAAAACACATCGTGTTCCATCCCATAAACCAAAGAGTGACCCCTCCAGCACCCCGGGGGCTGTCACTGTCAGCACACGGATCAGGAAGGGCTGATCCAATAACTGGGGAAATTAGGAGAAATAAAGCCATTAGTGGCATTCACGGGCTGTCAGACCAATGAGCACCCCCAGTACACCACAGAACCCCAGACATGGCATCTCCAATCAAAGCTCATTCCCACCCCAGCCTGGCTTTCCATGCCTGGAGCTCCAGAGCATTCACCCCCAATCATGTCACAGCTAAAGGTCACTCACTCCAGAGCCTCGGGAAGTTCTTCACACACACACACTGATTTACTGAATATTAACAAACCTCATCAAGGGGCTCATCTTGAGGGGTTAAATAGAGACAATGCAAGCCCTCAAGCAAGGAAAATTTTACTTTATACTACTTACAAATCCTCAAGCTCAGGTTTAACTGTGAGCACAGACAGACCCCAGGGTGGGGAGCTGCAAAGCCAAGGAGGCAGTTTGCTGTGGAGAAGGAATATTCCATGGCCTGAAACTCTGGGCTGTGATGTATCAATGGTAATTATTAAACATCCTTACAAAACCAACTTCTAGCTGCTCTAATAGTATAAAACACAATAAAACAGAGTAATTGCTATACAGTAACAGCTGTGTAATGCAGCTGGCAGGCCAGGCTGGGTCAGTAATTCCCAGCTGTGAAGTTCCACGTCACTCCTCCCAAGCACGGGCTGGTTTGTAGCACAAAAGATGCTCCAGCGTGGCTGTGGCAGCATCAAACCCTCTTGTTTATCCCCCACAGCTGTGACAAAGAGCTCCTGGAGGGAGGGGAGGGATCCCTGTGAAGGGCACAGCTCTGGGTGGGAATGGCTGTTCCTGCCACACCACCAGCTGTGCTCCAGCACTTCCCAAACTCCCACAAAACCCGGGTTGAATGGAATGAAAGTGCCTGTGAAGCACCAGATTTGTTATGGTTTCCTGCAGACACTGATAACCCACCTCAGAAATGCACTGGAGGATCCACTTGCTGTGTTCCCAACGTTCTGCTCGTTCCAACTGCCCCAGACAGGGCAGGAAAACCCCATTTGGGATAAGCAGCAATTCACCAGCACACAGTAACCCTCCCTAACTCCAGCCCATCCCTAAGCAAACCTGTCCCTAAGGATCCCATTTTTCTAGTCTTAATTTTGGACAGGACAGAGGAAAGTTATTCTTCCAGGCCTAAATCCAATGAGCTGGTAGAAATGAAAGGGAATCTGGTCTCAGAATTCCATTTCCATGGTGCCAGAGAAGGGAACACGGTGCCAGGGAGGGCACTTGGCTTCCCAGTGCCTCCAGCTGCTGATCCAGTGTCGTCAGTGGGATTACAAAGGGAGATTCTCCTTCCAGCTGACAAGGACAACGTTCTTCTTTCTGCCAAGTCTTTGCTGTGCCAAAGCCTTGCTGCATCCTGGAGCCACAGGAGTCTGAATTTATGGATGTTGCTCCTCTTTGACTTGTTCCTGGCTCAGTCTTCAGGAATGTTCCATTGTCCATAGAACCACCACAGAATCCCAGAAAGGTCTGGGTTAAAAAAGTCCATCCCATCCCACCCCCTGCCATGGGCAGGGACACCTCCTGCTATCCCAGGTTGCTCCAAGCCCCATCCAGCCTGGCCCTGGACACTCCCACTGATCTCTGGGCATCCATCTGTCCCCAAAGGTGGATCCTTCTCTCAAAGGACAGGATCCCTTCCCATCACATCCTGGTATAAAGAAAAACTTCCACCCAGACTCTTCCAGCAGCTGCTCCACACCCCACCCCACCCCCCGGCCCTCCCCATCCCCTCATTCCATCCCACCCTCCCCTGGCTCAGGGATCGCCCCCAACAAGGTCCTGACGCAGCAGGTGATGCAGCAAAGTGTCTCCAGCCTCAAACTCCCCTCAGCAAAGGAATGCTGAGGGCAATTCTCCATGGAAAACAGTGAGTCTCCATGACTTCACGCCATCCCAGGTCCAAGGCGCCGCCACCCTCCCTTCCATTGATGTAGGGAACAGAACTTGGGATGAACACACAGGAAACGCGATCCCTTTGTGCTGGGAACTGCAAATCCACTTCACTCCAAATGTGATGTGTTTGGAGGCAGAGAAATCCCACTTGGCTGTTCCAACAGAACACAACTCCAAGTGGCAAACGAAGCTGCTCTGTGAAATATTCATAAAGTGCTTCAATATACTGAGGGTTTGCAAACAGAGTTGAGAGAAGACAAAGGGGAGGTGGGACTCCACCTGAGCAGGGCAGAGCTGGGCACTGCCCCAAAACACTGCAGGATACCAAGTTTTAAGAACACTTTCTACACCAAGCAGCCTCCTCAGAGTCAATTTATGCCTCCAATTCCATTTTTAAGGCTCAAAAAGCCGATCTTGAGTGAGGGTTCCCTTTTCTACAACCCTGTGGAAGCCACAGGAACCTTCCCAGATTCACTGAGGTCAGAAAGGCCCCCGAGACCACCCGGCCCAACCTGCCCAGCCCTGCCAGAGCCACACTGACCACAGCCCTTCCTACACCAGGCAAGACCAAGGTGGAATCTGTCCCACCTGTGGTGCTGCCCAAACCCCAGAGTTTGGGGCAGGGGAGTGGCCTGTTCAACTTCCACCTTTCCCCATCTCACCACAACCATCCCAAGGTTAGAAATACCTGTTTTTCATGGGCAGATCCACCACAACTCTGGACACAGATGGGAGATACCACAACCTGTGGCTTCTGAATTAGCCAAACCCCACCTTAAATCATACCAAAGTCTGTAGAAGAGAGAAGTTTAAGGGTGGTTTTCTTGGTTACAGAAGAGTGAGAAAATACATTTTCTGTCTGGCACTCCAACCTGTGTATTTTGGTACTGCAGACACCTCCAGGCCACCTTCAGCTTGGATTTCATCAGAGCTCATTAATTCAGGGAGATCATTAAGAAAGAGCTGCAGGGAGAGCCAAAGGGGTGATTTGGGCAACAGAAGGTTTTTCAATCCAGAGAACATTCAGCTCCCAGTGTTGTGGCATGTTCAGGGCAGAGCTGGGCTGGAGAGACATGGGGGGTGATGTCTCACTCAGGGGCAAACACCTGGGTTTGACGAACCAGTGGCAGGGAATCTGCTGGAATTCTCTTGGATGGGCAATGCAGGTTCTGCCTCAGTGTGTCCAATCCAGAGGAGTCTGCACTCAGCCCAGGAGGGGACTGGCCTGTGACAAAGGGCTTCCCATTGTGAAGAGCCTGAACTGGAACTGCACCACGGGAACATCACTGGACCTGGGCTTTAGGACATTCAGTCTCTTTGAGTGTGGGATAAAGAGCTTTTCTTCACTCAGCATCTTCATCCATTCTGGTTCCACACTCTGCACTTTGCTGCCTGGCTCCAGAGGGGCTCCAGCCCTGCACCATCTCCGGGGCCTCCTCTGCACTCGCTGCAGCAGCTCCATGTCCTTGGGCTGTTGTTGCCCAGGGCTGGGGCAGATCTGGGGGGTTTGGGGGCTCCCCTGAGGGGACACAGGGGCACAATCCCCCCTGTCCTGCCCTGCTGCCCACGCTGTGGGACCAGCCCAGGGCATGGGGGGGTCTGGTCAGGGCATGTGGAGCTTCTCACCCACAACCCCAAGTCCTTCTCCTCAGGGCTGCTCACAATCCATGCTCCTCCCAGCTTGGATTTGTGCTCTTGGCCTTGCTGAACTTCACGAGGTTTGGACAGTCCCACCTCTCCAGGTCCCTCTGGATGCTCCATTCCTTCCATCTGGCTTGGTGTCACCTTTGATCTTCCCAAGGGTGGGCTGATCCCACTGTCTTTGTCTCCAGGGAAGGTGTCACAGCACCGGTCCCAGTTCCCACCAGGGGATCCTGCTCATCACGGATCCCAGCTGGACATGGAGCCACTGACCAAACTCTGCCCATTCCTTGTGCTCCACCCATCACATCCACAGCTCCAGGTCAGGGACAGCCCCATGGGAAGTGTCCACAGCTTTAAGTCCTTGGAATCACCACCAGGAATCCCCAGGTGTGGGGATCTGGACCCACCCCAGCTCTCAGGAGTGTGCCCAGTCCGGGAGCTCTGGGACACCTGAGCTCCATCCAGCAATCCCAGCACAGGACAGGGCTGTCCAGAGGGACAAACCCTCACTGTCCAGGCCACCTGTAACGCCACCTGCAGCACAGCCAGCTGGATCTGCAGAGCTGAAACCAGGAGGAATTCTTCAGTTCCCAGAATTGACAAATCCACAGGATGAGCAGTTCTTCAAACAAACTTTTATTTCTGGCAGTAAATCCCCAAACTCTTCTGGTTCTTCGGCACCACTGCTGGGTCCCACCAGGCCTTGGGTGCACAGACACCCAACACTGCCCTGCAGGGAGGTGATCCAGGACAGAGCCAAAGGAGCTGGGACAGGGGCTGGGAGGCTGCAGTGGGATCAGGTTGTCCGGGAACACTTCTGATGCTGCTGTGCCATCAGGACAAGAACTCATAACCTTCAATCCACCCCAAAACCTCCAAGCCAATTTGTCACAGGTATTTTTAGTAACAGCACTTGCTTCATTTGCCCAGGCTCCCATAAGCAAGCAGCTGAAGAATTCCCATTTAAACAGATTCAACTTTCCCAAATCCCCAGTTCTTCTTCATTTTTTATTCCCTTTCTCCCTCTATTAACAGACTCCCAGTTTGCTGCCCTGTTCACTTTTATTTTAAATCAGACTTCCCCTTTCCAAGCTGCCCATGTCCCTGGCCCTCAGTGCTTCCCAGGGGAAAGGCCTCAGGAATTTCTGTTTATTTTTCCCTAACTCACCTTTAGTCAGACAGTTTTTTAATTCACAACACAAACAGGACCCAGAATCTCCAGGATTTTTGCCAAATTACAAAACCCCCTCACCTCACAGCCTTCCCACATGTTGCTCAAAGATTGCAATTTAAACACATGAAATAATTATTGATGAATTATTAATATTTTTGTGTCTTATATTCCCTCATATTTTTGACATCTCAAACCCTGGGCTTTCCAGGAAAACCTACAGCTTTCAGAATGTTTTTTATCTCTCAGTATCCACCAGTTTTCCCTTTGCCTCTCCCTTCAAGGCTGGGCCTGTGATTCCCCCCAGAGCCAAAAGCTCAGCTGGATGAATGGATTCATTCTGTGTGTCCCCAGCCAGGCTCCAGCCCTGCAATATTCACACAGGGCACACTTGGAAGAGGAAGTTTTGGGTTCTAAACAGGCTGGTTTGTTTTAAGGCAGGGTTGGAGGAGGGAGAGGGTGAACACACAAACATCTCCCATCTCCCACACCCCATGACCCCAGTTTGGTCCCTCTGATGAGTCAACGTCTCATTCCACTGCCAAGGGTTTGTTTTGCTGTTTGGAACCTGCTGCAAAGGCAAAAACCGTTTGCAACATTAAATAAAATTAAAAGCCAGCATGTAAAACAACTGTGAGATGCACTTGGGCACAGAACAGCATTACAGTCGTTTCTACCACATCAACACTCGAACTGGTGACCAGCATCCCAATCCACAGAACTCCCCGGGAAACAACGTGCCCCCAGGGCAGGGCAGGGCAGGGCGGTGCTTAGGGAATAATCTCGGAAAGACACTCACCTTCATCTGAGTGCATTCAAGGTTACACAGAGAACACAAATGTGGGAATATTCGCGGCGACGTCGCATAGTAGTCGTTCATCATGGACGGGGTGGGCAGGCGCTTGTTCTTCTGTCCGTCGGCCGCGGGGAACACGGGCAGCCAGGACGCCTTCACCACCCCGAACGGGGACTTGATGGGCCCGTCGGCGTGGAAGCTCTTGGG
This sequence comes from Sakesphorus luctuosus, assembly GCA_013396695.1. Lineage (NCBI taxonomy): Eukaryota > Metazoa > Chordata > Aves > Passeriformes > Thamnophilidae > Sakesphorus > Sakesphorus luctuosus. The sequence continues at coordinate 14,471 of VWZD01004085.1, read as the reverse complement.
GGCTGCTCTGGCGCCGGGGCCGTGGGCGCCGGGGCCGGGCCCGGGGTCGCGCTGCTTCTGCTGGTGCTGGTGCTGGTGTTGGTGTTGGTGCTGGTGTTGGTGCTGGCTGATGGCGGCCAGGAGCCCCGCGGAGAAGGGCGGCGTGGGCAGGGGCGGCAGGACGTGCTGGGACACGGGCGGCGTGGGCAGGGGCGGCATCACGGGGGGCAGCAGGGGCTGCGCCAGTGGCNGGGCCTCCAGGGGGGCCTCCGGGAGCACGTCGGGGGGGAAGGCGCACACCTCCAGCGGGTCCTCTGTGTAGCCGTACTTGCTGGCGTGCCCGTAGTCGATGACCTTGCCCTTGGCGGCCGCGCCGCTCGGCTCTGCCCCCGGCTCCTCCCCGCGGCCCGGGCCGGGCAGGCCGGGCACGGCGTGGCCCATCTTGCGGATGCGGATCTCCCGCAGGATGCGCGGCATGTTCTCGGGGGTCAGCTGGTCGTCGGGGTAGCGGCTGAGCTCCTCCAGGTCCTCGTTGGACAGCCCGAAGCTCGCTAAAATGCTGGAGGCGCTCTCGGGCGTGTATCGGTTCTGGGCGCCGGGGCTCTGCTCCAGGAGCGGCACCGCCGCGGGCGGCTGCGCCGCCGCCGGCCCGGCCGGGCACGGGCCGCTGTCCCAGCGGTTCGGCCGAGGCTCTGCCTTCTGCTCCGGGTGCAGGCTGTTCTTCTCCTTGACCTTCCTGGGGTCCGCCCTGTGCAGCGTGACCCGCACGTTGATCCTCTGCGAGCCCGTCCACTGCAGCTTGTCCGGCGCCGGCGGCCGCTGCGGCGCTGCCTGCGGCGCTCCCGGCGCGGGGCTCCTCGTCGGCCCCGCCGGCCCGGCTGCCCCGAAGGCGCCCGGGGGCTTGGTGCCCGCGGGGGTGGGTCCTCTGGGCCGCGGGGACACGGTTCCTCGGGGGCCGAACATCGCCGCGTCTGTCGGCAGCGCCCGGCCCAGCGCAGCGGCCGCGCCGCCGCCCGGCACCGGCGACCACGAGTGCAGAGCCAAGCGGGTCTTAATTTGGGCAAGCTGAAAAGGAGGAGGGCCCGGCACAAGGGGGCTGGCAAGGCCAAGGTTCAGGGAATTCACAAGTGGTGCGAAACTTTCCAAGAACAACACAAAGCTGCAAGTTAAAAGACAAGGATTAGATGGTTTGTCTTGTCACCTGCTCACAGAGGGTGAGAAAAGCAACCCAAGGTACAACAAAACAGGGTCTGCACAACAGTTTAAGGGTCTTTTGGAGCTCAAAATTCTGGTAACAAAAACGTTTTCTTTCACTGTGTAAAATCTTAATATAGAGAACAGGTAATTAAGTCAACAGGCTTTACCCAATGAGCTCAGTGTCACAGGTAACAAACACAGCCAGAGGACACTTGGAACAGCATCACTTCAAACCTGGTATTTCACTTCTCCAGCACAACAGAGTTCGTGTTTGAGTACAATGAATGTTATAAAAGCAGTGAGGCAAAGCATGGAGCCCCTCCCCGAGGGCTGACAGGGAGGCACTGCAAGTGAAACCATTACATGGAGAGCTCAAAGCAGTTACAACTCAGTGCCAAGGCACTGTGGGGCTGAGCTGAGGCCACACCAGATCCAGGAGGAACTCCCATGACACTCCCATGGGTAACAACTAAACCCTGCCAAATTCACCAGGGGTGAGGAGACTTCAGTTCTGTGGAAAGAAAATTTACATTTCCCACGTGTTAAAAGCAAGAGCTTAAGTTGAGAGGACTTGAAACAGAGAGGTGTAAAATCATACAGAAACAAACAAAAAAATCTATACACATAAAAAAGCACCACAGCTGTGGGAACTGGGCCTTATTTTGGGGCAAACCACTGAGAGTTCGGTCCTGTAAGGCAGGAAAAGAAGGTACAAATACAGGGAGAGCAAGATTAAACACCACAGAGTTCTGGAAATAGAAACATGGAGGGGTTCAGGGTTAGAAGGGACCTTAAAGACCATCTGGTTCCACCCCCTTGCCATGGGCAGGGACACCTTCCACTAGACCAGGTTGCTCCAAGCCCCATCAGACCTGGCCTCGGACACTGCCAGGGATGAAGAAGGAGACAAGAACAGCCAAACCAGAGAACTGTGCAGAGTTCTGGTACAGCCAACACCACTCAGTGTGCTCGCAGCACCTTCCCCACTCCCAGCCCAACACTGGGCAGTGCCGGAGCAGCTCCTGGGATTAAAACCTGAGCTCTGGCCCAGCCCAACCCAGGCCCAGCCCCACCAGCACAGCCAGGAGGGCAGCGGGACCACTCCCTTCCCCTAGTGGGGCTGTGGTCTCCCAAACTGCACAGCTGCTGCTCCCACTCTTGCAGTGGCACACGAGGTCTCAGGAGTCTTCCTGGCGGAGTTCCCGATGCTCCTGGTTGTTCCCGAAGCTCCTGGATTCCAGCAGCACTGAGGTCCTTGTCTCACAGGCACAAACCCTGGCACAGGGCTTGTTCTCCAGACCCACTGGGGTGACTCCAAAGGGCAGTTTTCCTGGGCAGAGGTGCCTCCCTCGTGGTGTCACCTGTAAGGACTGAAGTGCTGGGATAACCTCACAGGGAGTGCTCCACACACAGGCACTGGAGAGGATTTTCCAGCTCAGTTCATGCAGCTTGTTCCTATCTGTGTGCAAATTCTATCAGAGTTATTTCATTTGGATTAAGTACAAACTGCTCAGGCCAAGGAGAAACATCAATCCTGTTACACACAGGGAGCCATAACAACCAGGTTCCCACCAGACAGCAGTCCCAAAGCTCTGGCCTCTCATCCAGGGCTCCTTGCCCCATGTCCCTCCTCCCTCCACAGGTTAACCTGGGATTCCAGTGGGAGCTGCATGTGAGGCCAAGTTTGCTCAAGGGAATTTCCAAACACACAAGAACAAACATCCCCAAGCCATCTCCCACTTTTCAGCCTGGGATTTCTCTGGAACTCTCAGAACCAGAGGGCAAAGAATCCCTCTCAGCCCATTCCTGTGGGAAGCAGGTGGAGAGGGAACACTATCCAAGCCACCCAGCGCCAGAACAACCAGCAATATTTGAGAAGAGCAAACTTTAAACACAACCAACCCTGACTGCACAGGTCAGGAACCTCCCAGAGGAGAGAACTAACCAGGATCTCAATGGGATGAAGTGTTCCCACTCCATCAGGCAGCTCCAGGTGGTGCAGATCACTGGGTCAGGTCACCTGTGTGCCCCTGGGAACAGGGATGATCCCACACCAGCATCTGGACCCACTGCCACAACAAACCTCACCAAACCTCAGCCCACGCCTGCTCAGCCTGGCCAGGGATGGGGATCCAGGAGGGACGGGGCTTGGAGAAACCTGGGCTATGGAAGGTGTCCCTGGGCAGGGCAGGGCAGGGCAGGGCAGGGCAGGGCAGGGCAGGGATTGGGTGGGCTTTGAGGCCCCTTCCCATCCAAACCAGGGTGGGATTTCAGCCTGCAAGGAGCCACTCTCGGCTGGGGGTCCAGAGTGACCTTTCCAGAGGAAATGCTGGAAATGTCAGCAGGAAATGCTGTCTAAGGAAATACCTAGACTAAGGAAACAATGGTCTGGAGATGTTGGGGGGAGTCCCACCTCCCCCTTCAGAGCAGGTTTGTTTGGGGAGTGCCTGAGCCTTGGCAGTGCCAGTGCTGGGACAGGGACACCCTGAGCAGTCCCAGAGCAGGGACCAAGCTCTGGGCTGGGGCTGCAGCCACAGGGGGATCATGGAGTGGGTTGGGAGAGACCTCCAGGCCCATCCAGTCCCACTCAGAACACCTTCCCCAGTCCCAGGTTGCTCCAAGCCCTGTCCAGCCTGACCTGGGAGGGGTGTGGATGGAGGGAGGGATGGGAGGACCCTCCCAGCACTGCCATGGCACTCCAGGGAGCAGCAGCTCCTGCTCCCAGTGCCAGCTGGGGGGGAGCAGAGGGGCTGCCACACCAGCCCAGCAGCCTCCTGTCCCCCCACCTCGTGTCCAGCTGCTGCCACCAGCACCCCAGGCCCTCCTGGAGCCCGGAGGGAACAATCCCAACCCCTCGAGCCATGTCCGTGGTCACCACGAGCACCAAACCCCTCCCAGTCCCAGCACCACAGACACCAACCCAAACACCAGGCTGGCACTGGCACCTCAGAGAGGGTGGATTTCTGGAGTCCCATGGAATGCTTATCTGAAGAGAAAGTCTGGCAAGTCACTGGAAGGAGAATCTTCTGATTTGTCCCTATAAATAGCACAGAATTTTCTGTCTCTGTGCAAATTCCAGAGCAGACAAATAAAGAAGGACCTGCACTCCCCACACTGGGAGAGCTGCTGTGCCTCTCCCACGGGCTGCTCCAGGACTGACCATATCCACAGGTGTGGCACCATGCCCAGCTCTCCTCTCCATACCCCTAAACCACATCTCTTCTGCAGGTCCCTTGGTCTTCCTCTGATGGCAAACCCAGCCTTGGGAAGGGCCTGGATTCTCCTCTTCCTTCCCGTTCCCAGCACAGCGATGCCATCGGTGTCTGGTGGGAGCTGAAGGGCTTCCCTGCCCCAGCCCTGGCAGAGCAGGGTCCGTCCATCCATCCATCCATCCATCCCTCCTTCCTGCTGCCCTGCTGGGATCATTCCCTATCCAGCTCCTGCCTCGGCCCTGGCAGAGCAGGGTCCGTCCATCCATCTGTCCATCCATCCATCCCTCCTTCCTGCTGGGATCATTCCTCATCCAGCTCCTGCCCCAGCCCTGGCAGAGCAGGGTCCATCCATCCCTCCATCCCTCCTTCCTGCTGCCCTGCTGGGATCATTCCCAATCCAGCTCCTGCCCCAGCAGCCCACACATCCTGCCCCAAGGCCAGCAGGCTGCAAGGCATTCCCAGCCATTCATTCCCCTGCCTGGGAATTCCTCCTCCTCTGCCCCTGGAGCAGCGATCCACCCTCTGGGATGGCCCCAGCATCCCAGAATCCCAGACTGTTCTGAGCTGGAAGGGACCCACAAGGATCATGGAGTCCAACTCTCGAGTCCATGGCCCACAGAGGGGATTGAACCCATGGCCTTGCCATTGTTACAGCCAAGTTTGAACCACCTGAGCTGATCTCAGGGCTGGCATCCCTGGGCACTGCCCTCCAGTGCTCTGCACCAGCACCACCTGATCCTGGAGCCCTGGATGGTCCCTCTGAGGTGCCAGGGAAGGTGCTGCCCCTGCCAGCACAGCCCCCTCAGCAGGAGATGCCCCAGCCTGGTTTATCCACCGTGTCCATCCGTGTTATCCCTCTGGCTCCAGGGAGGGTGCTGAGCTCAGCCCTCCCTCCTCCAGGTGCTCTGACATTCCAGCAGCATTTCCTGCCTGCTCAGGCGAAAATTCCCGGGAAATCAGAGGTGAGAACAGCTCCCAAATGCTGCCACACCTGGGCCACCCAGGAGCTGCCTCTGGGCACGTTCCTGCTGCCCTCCCCACATCCAGCAGGATCTGCTGGGATCAGAGGGCCAAGAGCCAAGCCCAGGATTCCAGCACCCTCCACCAGGAATGTTCTGGACCCCCCAGGACACAGAGGGCCCCCTGCAGGATCTGTACCAGAGCAGGAGGGAAAGGCAGGAGGGCTGTTTGTCCCCAGGGAATGGTGCTGGAGCACCTGGATGCAGGGACAGAGCAATCCCAGCCCAGCTCCCCACACTCCCTGGGATGCCCAGGGAAGGGAAACAGCACAGGCTGGGCTGGAGGGGCACAGTCCAACAGGAGCCCAGGGAAGGGCTGGGGAGGAGCAGTGGAAGTGCCCAGGCCTGCCAGGAGAGGAAAAGTGCCCAAATTCCTCAGCACCTGTTCCTTCTGTTCCTCCAAAGCAGCTCCTGTTCTGCTCACTGAACCAAAGCCTGACCCAACAGACTCCCAGGCCACACATCAAGTCATGTAAAACAGGGATGAGAGCCCAGAGCAAAGATTTTGGGGGTAATTGAAGCCAAGATTTTATGGGTTTGACAGGTCATGGCATTGAACAAAGAAAAGGCAAAGTCCAACAGTGATGAAGACCCTTCAAGACCACCTGAGGGATGAAGTCAGGAGACACCACCCAGATTTCAAGCCAAGAGGAAAGCTCTGCCCAAGATTTTGCCTGGTCATTAATATGGAAATTAGGAGGTGTAACTGTGAACCCAAACCTGTATAAATGGCTTATTTTACACAAACAGAACAGGCAAGTTTTTCCCCAGCATGAACTGGCTTTGCCTCCAATGCTGTTAATAAATCCCTTTGCTGCTAAAAGTGTAAAAAAGTCTCTTAGCAGTTATTTATTTTGAGGCTTTTTTGGCTTCAGGGGGAGCCAGGCCCCAGAAAGGGATGGGGAGGGATGGGAAGCACTTCAGGAGGAAAATTCCTGGCATAAGATAAAGAGAGTGGAAGGGGAAGGGAAGGGAGACAAAGGGCAAGCAAAGCAGAGGGACCTTCCCCTGCCCACAACACCCAAATGGCCCCTTTGCCCCTGCTCTGCCCCACTGGCACTGCAGGACCTGCAGGGCTGGGATGTCCCCTCAGGAAAGGCCTGGCCTTGGCCCAGCTCTGCCCAGCACAGCCCAGATCCCAGCACAGCTCCTGGAAGGGGCAGCTCCTTCCCTGCTGGACACCAACCTGAGCTCTGGGAAGGGGCAGGAATGCTGGAACACCAACCCCAGCCCTGGGAAGGGGCAGGAATGCAGGAACACCAACCCCAGCCCTGGGAAGGGGCAGCTCCAGCCCTGCTGGACACCAACCTGAGCTCTGGGAAGGGGCAGGAATGCTGGAACACCAACCCCAGCCCTGGGAAGGGGCAGGAATGCAGGAACACCAACCCCAGCCCTGGGAAGGGGCAGCTCCAGCCCTGCTGGACACCAACCTGAGCTCTGGGAAGGGGCAGGAATGCAGGAACACCAACCCCAGCCCTGGGAAGGGGCAGGAATGCAGGAACACCAACCCCAGCTCTGGGAAGGGGCAGGAATGCAGGAACACCAACCCCAGCTCTGGGAAGGGGCAGCTCCAGCCCTGCTGGAACAGCAACCCCAGCCCTGGGAACGGGCAGCTCCTTCCCTGCTGGAACACCAACCTGAGCTCTGGGAAGGGGCAGGAATGCTGGAACACCAATCCCAGCACTGGGAAGGGGCAGCTCCAGCCCTGCAGGAACACCAACCTGAGCTCTGGGAAGGGGCAGGAATGCTGGAACACCAACCTGAGCCCTGGGAAGGGGCAGCTCCAGCCCTGCCAGGGCCAGGAATGCTGGAACACCAATTTGAGCTCTGGGAAGGGGCAGATCTAGAGCACCAACCCCAGCCCTGGGAAGGGGCAGGAATGCTGGAACACCAACCCCAGCGCTGGGATCCTCTCAAACACCCCAAACTCTGCCCCAGCCCAGCCCAGGTTTGTACAGACACACCAAACCACCAGCACAAACCCTCCAGCAAGGAACTCTCCCTTGGAACAGGCCCCAGAAGGGGCCCCCTCAGCCCCAGACCCCCCCAGCCTCCCGCACATCTCCCTCTCCCTGGCAGGCTCTGGGGCAGCACAACCCCTGCCCTGCTCCATAAACCAATCCACACACAAGCACCAGCTCTGCCTGCACCCAAACCCCTCCCAGACAGAGCAAACACCGACATTCCTGCCTGAAACTGCCTAAGAAAGCCCAAACTCCACGCAGAACATTCAACCTGATGGCAAAGAAATAGGAAACCGTTTTATTTACCTTCAAACGTGAAGCACAAAAGGAAACCAAAGGTCCCTCCTCAGGTCTGGCAGCTGAGCTCAGCCCAGAGCCCAAGGCCAAGGAATTTGGGGAAGAAAAGGAGGGGAGAGAGGGAATCCAGCAGGATTTGTGAGCACTGGGAACCCCACCCTGGGATAAACACCCTCAGTTCCTTCAGAGTCTGGGGAAGAGGAGGGTGGGCTCGTCCCTCCCGTGCCCCACCCTGGGGCAGAGCGGGGCTGGAAAGCAGCAAAACCATCAAATTCCAGATACTCCTTGTCCTTGGAGAGCGTCTGGTGCCAGGGAAAACAATTCCCTGGTGTGGGATCCACCCTCCCAACACTTGGGTTTGAGGTTTGGGATGTGCAGGGAGGGATCACACAGCGGGAGAGCAGCAGAACCCAAAATAACAGCATTGAAACATCGGCACTTAAACACTTAAACATCAGCACTTAAACAGTTAAACATCAGCATTTAAACATCAGCTCCGGGCTGGGAACCAGCAGGGATGGCTGGGCTGGGGCTCTAACAGCAAATATAATGTTAGATTATTTAATTAATTAATGATATTGACATTTATGTCGTTGTTATTAGAAATATCATCGTTAGGAATACTCCTATAAAAAGAGAATTTAAAAGGTCACATTTCTGCCCTAAAATAACCTGCAAATACCGAAGGAGCACGTGCCTAAAGTGCAAAAAATAGTAATAAAAAAGGGTTAAATGCCCCACTGGAGGAGGTTCCTGCAGGGCGGGGATGGGGCAGAGCCACAACAAACACCCGGCCTGGGGTGATTTTGGGGTGTAATACCCAGCTCAGCCCAGTTGTTGTGATGGAATTACCCCATTTATGGCCCCCAAGTCCCCATTTCGGCCCGGCCTGGAGGGAGGGAACACCCAGAGGGCGCTTCCCTGTCTGGAAACCCCGAGATTTTCACAGTAAAAAGGGAGATCCGCCCCCGTGCGGGGTTAAACCAGGGGGGTCGGGGCGGTGGGGACGGGAAGGGACCGGCAGGGAGAGGAGAGGGAGAGACACGGGGAGGGGAAGGGACCGGAGAGAGGACGGGGAGAGAGGATAAAGGTTACAGAATGAAGGATGGAGGGTCGGGAGGGAAAAATAAGAGACCGGGAAGGAAGGATGACGGTTGGGGAACGAAGGATAAAGGCCGGGAATTAAGAATAAAAGGCCGGGAAGGAAGGATGACGGTTGGGGAATGAAGGGTAGAGGCTGTGGGGTGAAGGATAAAGGCTGTGGAATGAAGGATAGAGGCTAAAGGCTGTGGATGAAGGATAAAGGCCGGGAATGAAGGATAAAGGACAGAAGGTGCCGCACAGGCGGCCCCTGCCCCGTGAGGGCCCCTCGCCACCCCCTCCCTCCGGCCGCCATTACGCGCGTCCCCTCAGGCCCCGCCGCGCCGGGAGGCGGCCAGGGCCCGCCTCCTACCTCGGCCGGGGCGAATCCGCCGCCCGCTCCGCGTGTCCCGGGGCGGGGAAACCGGGAAGGAGCGGCGGGAAGGGCGGGCAGGAGCGGCGGGAGCCGCGGGCGGAGGGACACGGGGCCCGGCCCGCGCTCTGCGGCCACGCGGAGGGACACGGCCCTGGCGCTGCGCACGGGGCGGCTTCAAGGGGGCCCGCTGCGCATGCGCGCCGTGCGCAGAGCCGCGCGCTGCCCTCACCGCGGGGCACGCTGGGAGCCGCCGCCCCTATATAAGGCAGGCGGGCGCGCGCGCCACC
>VWZD01004084.1:101308-129856 GCA_013396695.1 Sakesphorus luctuosus | reverse complement strand
CCCCCCCCCCCCCCCCCCCCCCCCTTTTTTTTTCTCTAATTCAAGGCTACAGGCACAACATGCAGCTGCTTAGAAGTCAGCCCAACATAAACCTTATAGCCTTCAATTAAATTACAGACTAATGTTTGACTCACATTCAAACAAGTATGAACATACAGGGACATGACAATGGGTGATAATTCTGCAATTTTCAGAAGAAAGAAAAGGAAGGAAATGAAAGAGAAAAGAAGACAAAATCCTCCAAACCTAACAATATCGCAGAAAAATGTTTCAGGTCTGTATTTAAAGAGGCTTTGGGGACATAATATGGAAGAGTTGACTTCCACTAATATATTTTTCCATTTTTCAAATTCCTGCTTTTAGAAAGTGAAACAACCTGACAAGTCAAAATATGTGCTATCTACCTCCCCACTATTAGTACACAGAGGCTTAAGCATTTGCTACTGGCAGAGTTATGTTAACTTCATTTCTACATTATCCAGAATGAAAAAAATGCTCTTGTTGGCCTCAAAGTTTGTCTAAGAGTCCAACTGCCAATCTACAATCACTAGTCCTGAGGAAGTAAATTATGGATCTACCTACGGGTGTGTCAAACTTTGTACTGAAAGGAAAGAAAACAATCCCTACTATTGTCCATGAAAAATTCAATTGAGGAGTCCCAGAGATAAGAGACATGCTCTTTAGGTAAAAATTAATTTTCCTAAAATTTACTAAAAATTATTAATTTTTTGATGCGTTAAAGTCTCTTTTGACCTATTTAAAACTATCTTTGAAGAAAATCAGTGCCAGACTCAGACCCGGATAGGATCTTAAGTGACTTTAATGAAATCACAAAAACACTTCAAAAATCATCTCACACACAGAATTTTTAATGTTTAATCACCTTCATTGCCACAGATTAAGAACAGTGTATCCCCGTCAGTATTTTACTACTCTTTTTCAAAATGCTTGTTATCTATGCTTCAAAAAAATATTTCCAGCCTTTCTTAAAAAAAGACCCTGTGCCTTAAACAGATTTAGTCTCAAAAGCAAAGGCCCACTTGTTCTCTTTCTCCACCTGAGTGTGATATCTACCACCAGATAGTGAGGACGGCACAAGTGAGATGTAGGCACCTGATTCCACCTGAGACACCATTCAGTCTCTGAGAAGACATCCTTGCAAGGTCACAGAAGGCTCAGAGGTCCGAAGAAGGTCCTGATTTGGTGTCCTGGAGGGTAATGCAGAGTTTCTGAGGTTGTAGTAGGCTCCCACCTCAAGGAAGGTGCCAAGAGCCTCATCCTGTGAGCCAGGGTGTACATGGGCCCAGAATTCAGACCAACCAACCTTGAAGCCTGCAGCTTCTTCCCCTCTGCAGCGGATGAAATTAAACAACAGGTAGTCACAGCTGCCATTGCATTTGCTGAAGAACAAAGGTTTCCAGAATTTTCCAGGTCACTGGATTGCTGCCAGAACTCTAGTAGCAATTAAATGAAACACATTTTAAAAAAAGGGAGAACAAGGCCTTTTATTTAGTGCTCCTGGTTGTTCCCTTCCTCCTTACATTATTGTTTCCGTCAAAGCATCAGTAATTATTTAATTTCACAAACTATTACGGACCATGATGAATGATTACAGGACGAAAAGAAGAAGCTCCTATCTCACAAGGTGGTCTGAGAGAGGTTATTCAGCCTGGAGAAGAGAAGGCTCTGGAGAGCCCTTTTAGCAGCTTTCCAGTACCTTAAGGGGGTTTATATAAAGGAGGGAGAGGGACTTTTTATGTGAGCACATAGTGACAGGACAAGGGGAAATGGTTTAAATAGAAAGAGGGCAGGTTTAGATTGGATATTAGGAAGAAATTCTTTGCTCAAAGACTAGTGAAGCCCAGAGAAGGTGTGGATCCCCCATCTCTGGAAGTGTTCAAGGGCAGGCTGGATGAGGCCATGAGCAACCTGATCTAGTGAGTGACATCCCTGCCCATGGCAGGGTGGTTGGACCTAGAAGATCTCTAAGGCCACTTCCAACTCAAACCATCCTATGATTCTATGATTCTAATGGGCACTTGCTTTTTACCCTCGGTTCCTTCCCTACAGTTGTTTGCCAGTTTGCTCTTTTGAGTTCTATCAGTTTTCTACAGCTAGCAAGTCTGATTTAATTTCTAAAAGATCCCGATATAGATATTGGCTTTGAAACCTTCATGCACATGATTCAAAATTTTCCTCTTTTAAAATGTTCAGATTCTTTTTTATGTCTTTGTTTTCTTAGTGGGAATTAAGATTCATGCAAAGCATTTGAATCTTCAGAAAATAGATGTCTTGGAGTTATTAACTGTCATTTTCTCCTCTGAAGTATATAGGAAAATATACTGTATCTAAGTAGGACTGAGTTACTTTAATCACTGGCATTTGTGTAAATGTAAAAGGCAGGGAGACATAATGATTAACTAAAATATTACTTGGCAATCATTTTGTCTTCAGTCATGAATTAAATTGTTTCATGTGTATCATTTTTCAGTCTATCATTAATACTTCTTTCATCTTCCTTTGTCTTTCCTGTTTTGATTTCAATTTTCTGTTGCTGGAGACTTTGAAGGGAGAGCCAAAATGACTATCATCTAGAATTATCAGCTCTATGACCAAAAGTACTCTCCCAGCACTTCTTGGTGATTTTTGTTTCCTTTTCTGCCACTCTGGCACTCTGTTCTGTGGACAATGCAGTGTGTGTCCAAGTCCTCTGAAAGAACGAACTCTGCGTCTGTTGATGTAAAAGCACAACTGTCTTCTGCTCTACATGTCCTGGTTTCACATTCAACTTTTGCCGAGATAATGCTACAACAAGCAGCTGTGCACAGTGAAAGAGTGCAAAAGACTTCAAGACTGATCTTGAAGATGAGGAGAGCTCCTTCATTCTTATATTTCATTTACTCTGAAGCCTTTGTTCTAGATGAGGTTGAAGGATTTCATAGCATTCCGATCATGGCATCTGGTCTGTGCTTATCCGAACTTTCACCGAGTTTTCAGTTCAAGAGAAGAAGACAGGACCCAGGGATGTTATCACAATGGCCATACTTGGTGCTGTATTTGCTGAGTCATGAAGGAGAAAGCCAAGAAGAAAGGAACTCATGCATCCATTTCTTCATATTCATAACATATATTCATATCATAACAGATATTTATAGTATGAGTCACCAGGCCTTTGTCTACTGCACCCAACCCTTTCTAAAATATGGGTTTCCAGAAGAAAAGCCAAGTTGTGATTATTTCTGACATGCTGGGAAGCAGTAAACTAAGTTATGCAGGCATGGAGATGTTTAATCATATTTAAACACTAAGAAATGAATGGTGAGACAACTACTTGACAGGAGCAGGCACTTCACCTGCCTCCTGGGGCCTCTGCAAACTATTTCCCTGCAACTGCTTTGTCTTTCCAGGATCATGCAGTTCCCACCACCACCACTGCAATCCAGTTGCCTCAATATGATGTACTTAGGAGTGTGTCAGTACTAGGGAGCGGTGGGACCCCATCACCTCCCAGCACTCCTAGGACAGTGCTGCCCCTCATGGCAACCTCTGCCCTGCCCTGAGTGGGCCCACTGTGCCCATAAACTCCTTCCAGTGCTGCTTCTCTACCACTGTTCTAATGAAAGTGATATCAACTTAAGAAAATATACTAAATTGAATTGTAAAATTTTATTGTAGAGTGTGATTAAACTATTTTCAGGCATCATTGAGTCATGTGGAATTTTTTTTCCCATTTAGCACTATTGGTAACTAAAGCCAGCTTTATATCTGGACCACATGGTGTAACAGTGTCATGGGTTTAGCCAGGTGGGCCTAAATTTAAGTTTTAAAATTCAGATTAGGCCTGAAATTGTCAGCTGCCTTGAGCTGGGCTGAGCTAGCTAACAGCTGACTTCTTTTAGCCAGTAATATTGTATTCCATACCATCTTACATCATGTCAAAAAGAGTAAAATCCAGTGTGTGAGAGTGGCTTAGTCAGTTCTGCCATGGCTGAGGTACAAGCCGGACATGCTACATCTTTTCTGCTACCTTAGGCCTTGCTCCTGCTTCGGCTGCTGCTTCTTGCATTTTGTTTGAGTTCAGTAAAGTAGAAACATTTTGTTGTTACTCTTTCTGTTTCTTGCTAAGTGTCTTTTAAAGTGCTTATGAATCTAAAACAATAAATTTCATATTAATTGGGAGTGGGAGGTTATTTCTTGTTATATAAAACTTGTGTAAAAGTGTGTTATATTGTAGCTTTCTTTTAATTTCTCTTTTCTCTATAAATACATGTAGTTAGTTTCAGCATAAACCTAGTTTAGAAGTTTTTATCCCTCTCCCTCTTCTTTCTCCCTTTAGCTAGTTAGGGGGAGGAGGAACCCTTTTTCTCTGTACTTGGGCAGTTGGCATTTTGCCAGCTCAACCCAAGACAAACAGTCAGAAGACAAAAAACCTCTTTAAATCTTTACAATCTAAAATTACACTTGGAAAGCATTCTTATCATGTATCTTCTTTGAAGTGGGATAAAATTATTTTTCTGGAGACCAAGGCTACTTCAAAATCTTCCATTCACATTTATTTCTGATACAACAGAGTCCAGAGAACTGAGAAAGAGCAGATATTATCCAAATGGGACTAATTTACCCAGACTGCTATTTTAAAACATAGTGAATGCAAGTATAGCATTTTAAATTGATCATACCTGGGGCAATATATTTTGCTGAACTTATATTAACAATTTTAAAGGTATAGCAGTCTACAAAACATAGGGTTAACTTTCTCCGGCCCTCCTGGAACTGGAGTTCCTCCTATAGCCAGACAGCTTATGCTTTAGTAATTACTGCTTTTACAGCTGAGCATCTGTGCACTTTCAGGTACTCTCAGCTTCAGCTGTGAGAATCAGACCTATAGCATTCTGGGCTAGCCAAACATCTGTAATTCTAGTTATAGTATTTCATGGTCTGCTTCTTCACCTTATATATTCAGTCTGTATAAAGAATAACAGTCACAGTTTGTTGTGGAGTTGTTGCTTTTTTTCCACATTGAAATTCCTGTTTGCTGCTTTTAACTAAACTTTCTGTGCAGAAGTTAATGTTTCCTGACTAGTTTGTGCTACCAGTTATCCAAATGCTTGAAATGCACATAAGGGTTGTGCCTGCAGTGTGCTTTTGTGCCACATAGAGACATTTGATTCAGCTCGTATATTGAACACAGTAGGCTATAACTATACATATTCTTCCTCTACCTTTTCTTGCAGTTTATCAACACTTAAAAAGTACCTCAGGAGCTGACAAATACAGCATAAAGGGAACAGGGAAAGCCAAGGCTGCTGATCAGGGCTACTAAAGGATGTATCATGAGCAGCTGCAGTTTGCATTCACAACATTCATCACACCTCTGAATGGTTGTCTGCATGCTTAATGCTTGTGCCTGTCCCTAACTGTGCCATCCCCACCAGTGCCACCCTTTCCACAACCCCCATTCTCATACAGAAGCTCATGGTTTTCCTGGAAAGGAAGCAAGCAAAGTACAGAATGGTCACAGCAGGAAGAAGCAAAAATGAAAGGATGGATTTTGATGGGCTGAGACTGTGGTGGCAGGGAAAGGAGAAATAGAAATATTTGTCACCCCAAGGAAATCCCATAGGGAAGCTATCATACAATTAGCAAGACCAACAAGACCCTTGCAGAAAGCATGCAAACCATATACTTTATATAGCATTAGGCACCTGACATAATTACACAGAATTATCTTGTGCCTGGGAAGTGCCTACATCTCTCTCTGTTGACTCTTTAGGAATGTAATGTTGATCCTCTGAATCATACCTAAGTGAGATGTCCAAATTTGATGGTGTGAATAACCCTCTAGGAGTAATAAATAAAACCCTGCACAGTTTAGTACTGGTGGGAGGTATGTTTTGATAGTAGTCATGTTTGTCATTCCCAACTGAATAAGCATTACTCTTAGATTCAACATTGTTGTGAGAAGACTTACAGTCTATAATTTTGGTATCTCTTTCTACAAAAAGAGATGTTAAGTTTACAAAGCACTTTAATTGGTTCCCTCACTGTTCTGCACAGTAGCATTTGCAAGGCCAGAGTTTACAAAAAGATGCTTCTTAAGGCTGCCACCCTGCACACCAGGAGTTCAATTCAGAAAAGCAATTAAAGGTGGTTAATGTTTCCATTTTTTATTCTCAGTGTGTGATGCTGAAAGGCCATCTGACCCTCAGGAAGAAGGTCCAGTGTTCCCTGAAGGACAGGCTCTGTTACTATATATAAAGATTAATATCCTAAATCACTACTCATGTTTGAACTTTGTCTTCTATTTGAGCTCTGGTTATAAAAGATAAAATGTGCTCTTTGCCCAGTGGTCTATGGGGATATAGCAATTCCAGAGATCTTCTCTGACCGCTCTTTTATTTTACAACTGAGTTGCTCTCAACCTAGTCTGATCAACTGATTTATCTACAATACCTATCTCTGAGACAACACACAGTGCCAGAAAAAAACAGTCTGAAAATTTCAGATTGTTTAGCAATTCAGCAGTAGATTATTTAGAAGATGAAAACATAAATGGAGAGGGAGAATGTCCTCTCAGAGTGGAAATAAAAAGCCACTACTGAGTAATAGGGTTTGAAGTTGTTAAAGGTTTCTTACTTGCTTAAAAAGCACTGCTCTTGATTTTACCTTGTTCTGGATTGACTAATTGCCTTGGCATCTATTTCTTTGGCTAGCAGTAAGGTTGCCATTTTTGTGTTCCATCCTTTGCTCCCTTGCTTGTTAAATCATAGAAACGGAAGGTTGAAAGCATGCTTGCCGTCCCTATGTATGTTGCAGCTGGTTTTCTTCTGTGCTTTACCTTCTGTATGTCATATGCTATAAAATTGCCGCCTGTGTAAAAATAGAAAGGCAGTAAAAAGGCAGTGTTTAATCCTTTCAGTACTCACTTAATGAACAAAGAGCATCCTCCAAGATTTAGGCATCATCAAAATAAAGAGCAATGGACAAGCTGCCTTTCTCTTGGTCATGATGTATTTTTGGAGCTAAGAGACTAGCCCATTGAAGCCACTCTTGCTTTGCTACTCAACTTGGAGCTGGCAGAGGTCTTTAAATAAATCCTTCCTGCTGTTAGATGCATTGCTTTAAGTTACTGTATGACTACTGAGTCAGGTTTGAGACCACAGGTAGACTTCTTGGTCACATCCCTAAATATGGAAATCCTCAGTGGCACATCTGGGTTCACCTTCTATTTAAAAAAAAAGGTGCATTAATATGGAACAATGCCTGTTTTATGTGGTCCAGGAGCCTATAAGAGTAGAGGCCTTAGAGAACTAGACAGATAGAAAGGGAGAGAGGGAGACATAGATAGGCAGGCAAGCAGGCAGACATTAGAAAATCTATCCTTGACCTTCATATGCCAAAGAAATTATTTTTGTTTGAGGTGGGGGGAAGTCAATCCCTTAAGGGAAAGCAGAGAGGGGAGAGAAATAATCAGGAAATGAGTCAGACACAAAGAATTGCTGGCAAATACAGGCACTTCCTAGTGAAGGAGGACAGTTTTCAGCTGACCTAATGTTAAAAACCACAGATAACATGTGCCTGGTTTTTATTTAGTCCTCCTTTTAGTTAGAAATATTAAAGTCTAATAAATGAGGAAAAGGGGAGAAGCAAGACCCTTTTCTCTCTCTTCGCTGCTTCCCCACATCACACAGAGGAGAAAGCTGGTCTGAATCAGTGTTTCTCTTTGGTTTTAGCTATTTTTTTCTCTCCTCCCCAGATAGGAGCTGTGAGACATTGTTGCACTTTAACCATTTAAAAGGAGGTAAAACATGTGGTTTCCTCACAGGACTGTTTCTAATCAGATTGAATTAACTTGTGTAACTATATAATTATAATGATGATAACCAATATTTTGGTTTAGATTTTATTAACCAAGGAACTATGCACTACGCTAGATTCATTGATAAATCCCCAAGGTGCTTCTTGCTACAGAGTCTGCTGGGTCTGAAACAGCCACATAACTCCTCACAATCCTTCTGAGGACTCAAATTAATTCCAATCTGAGGGGCTGGCTGGAGACTTACCCAAATCCTAAATATTACAACCTAACCAGTAGGAGATCTATCAAAGCATAAAGCCTGTGGCTTATCACTACTGCTACATCAAAGTTGAAGTTAGGAACAGCAGAAACATTTGGGGCAGCAGCAACTCAGGTAGAAACAGTCATGGTCAAAAATGAAGAATGAGGCTTTTTGGCTAGCTTGGAAACAAACCATGAAGGAAAACCAGGAACATACAACTGTAGCCAACAATGGCCAAAGTTGAGCAAATAAGGAATAAATGTAGAAGATCCGTAATTTGTGTGAGAAACTGAGCTGTAGAAACATTGATTAATTGATTTCTGAATAGGCATAAACCATTTGTTGAAAAGTCACAATCTTCAGCCACTTAATGTTAAGTCCTGCTTTCTTCCATGAGATATTGACTGAATGTACTGGTCTGATTTTACTTTTGTCAATCTGGGGAATCAGAAACTCAGGTGGCACCTCTGTACTTTAACCCACAAAGGCAGAGCTCCTTCTTTGACGATGTCACTAAGATTTAATCAGTTATGCAACAAGATGGTTTTTATTAACCTCAATGTCAATAGGGCAATCACTGTATTCCCATTCCCTTCTAAGGTGGGAGGGGACCCTTACCTTATTTTTAAAAATATACATATATATTTTTGATCTTTAGTAGAACTTGAGTTGTAAGTGTTCTTCCACATAATTTTCACAGTGATGCACTTACAGCAGTGTAGTGACGTTGTTGGCTGTCCTGAGAGGAAGGGAAGGAAACTGTAGCCTGTAAGTCCTGGCTGCTGTCCTAGTTCAGCAGGTGGGACCAGTTGTCACTGTGTGGGGGTGATCAAAGCTGTGTATTCTACCCCCTCTATTCATTCCCAAGGTCAATGGCCCATTTGCAGCAGCTTCCCAGGGAGTCGTTAGCACCTCCACTCCCAGCCTGAGGGGGCGTAGGTGCTAATGGGCCATCAACAGTCCAAAAATAGCCCATGATTCACAGAGTTAATCACCCATTGTGTGAGTCCCCGCCCCAGGGGAGGGACTGGATGCTCCCTGAAGGTACAAAAAGGGGTAGGTAAGAAGACCTTGGGAACCCTTTTGTCGGACCCAGAGGAGCAGCAGGACCTCGACAGGAGGAGACCACCACTCTCAACGAGACTACAGCCATCACCTGCACCAACAGGTTTTTTCACTTCTTTTTGTTCTGGACTTGGGGGAGCCACACGGGTCTCAGCACAAGGCTAACAAACCCCTTTGGGTTTGTACCCCAGGGCACTGGGTTATACAGCTGGGTTTTGGGAGTTGGAAACAATTTCCCTTTGTGTCAGTGTATTTACTGTGGTATTATTATTAAATTGTAGCTCTGACTTACAATCTCTCTCGTGTTGAGCTCATTTCTCCTGCTGGTTTACCTCTAAACCAGCACAGCTGCCTTTCTCTGGCAACTGTTTCATAG
Organism: Sakesphorus luctuosus; assembly: GCA_013396695.1. Classification (NCBI taxonomy): domain Eukaryota; kingdom Metazoa; phylum Chordata; class Aves; order Passeriformes; family Thamnophilidae; genus Sakesphorus; species Sakesphorus luctuosus. Next base: position 120,355 of record VWZD01004084.1, on the reverse strand, counting down.
GAGATCAGACTAGGCTAACCTATATTTGATCCTTTTGATTTTGACCTACAGGTGTCAGTTCAAGGCATTGACAAAATTCCAGTGTCTTCTTTCTTAGGTACAGTTATGAGGAGGCATTGTGACTAGATGAGGAAAACTATGAATAAAGATGAAAATCTCTTAAATTCTTTCCTTGAAGGCACAAACACTCTTGATGCAGCATTTGTCAGTGGTTAACAGGAGACTCATATCACACTTCATGGTTAAGACACTTGATTATGGTGAATTAGTGTAAGAAGTTTCTTGTTTCTTTGTGATTCTGTCATGGATGTTTCAATATGCTTTTCAATACAAATTTTCAACATACATTTCTGTTTGGGACTGAAACAGTGTTGGTCCTCAGTTTTGCTTTGGATGTAAGACAGAGTGAGGGCAAAACCAGCCAAGCAGCATTCTCTCTCACTGTTCTTGATGTTGTTAGGATGCACCGAAATGATAACAGCTCTGTAAGGATGTCTATATGTGCCTCAATATTCTGTATATATCTCAGCTAGTGGCAAGTATCTCAGCTAATGGCACAGAGACATACCCACTGCAGAAAATCCACAGCAACTATCTAGTCCCATTGCAATTCAGGATAAAAGAACTCAGTATTACTGACTGCTCATGCTGGCTGGTAGTAGCCCAGAAAGCCTCAATGTCAAAACCAAAATTTGATGAGAAATGAGTATTGACATTGTTCAAAATGTGTATTTTGTTTTACAAACATGTTTCAAAGTGGGAAAGAGCTCCAAATGCATTTGTAAATATATATTTGACAGCTGAGCTCTGTGCTTTCCGTGAGTTACAATATGATCATTTGGCTTGGTTTTATTCCCTCCATTCTGTGATTGCTATAAACCTTGGCAACTAAACCTTGTAGAGAAATTACCCCAGGCACAACTAGTTAATTGACTCATTTATTCATTGCCTGAACATATGCAGCATTTTGTCTCTGACAGAGTACACAATGAAACACCACTAGATGAACTACCAGAAGTTCATTCACTCTATTGTCTTTTTAAGCAAGTTTGGTTGTGGAAAAATCAGTGAAGCAGATGACTACCACCCACAGAAATACTGATTCGGCCTGTGTAAGTAACTGACAGGACTCCATCAGACCTGTGACACAGGTAGTAGTCTCTCAACATGAAATAACAATCCCAACAAATGTTAAAATCTTTTTAGGAAACAAGATGTGCATTATCCATCCTAGTAATTTCAGATATACTCCAAAGAATTGCAGAGATCAGGCAGGAAAAAAATATGCTGCAGTGTGTTCCTTCCAACTTTCTATTATCTGTCATCATCTGGCATATTCCTTGATCCATCATCTTGAATCATTCTGTAGATGGAGATAGTACTGAAGTTAACACAATTTTTGAGAAAAGATGAAGGATACTAATGTTGATATTTTCCTGTAAATATTCATTTTGAACTTTTGGTTTACCAGTTCTACCCAGGGCTTTCAAAAAGAATCACATGGATGCTTGACCTGTAAAAGAATCAATAGGTAAAATATTTCTACAACCAGATATGCTGGAGAAAAGAATCAACCAGGATATGCATTTTCAACATGTATGTATGTAGGTATGGCTAGGCTTCATGAACGAGGGTTTGGGAAGGGCTCTCCCCACGCGGGTGTATCCTTTGAGCCTGCGCAGTGGATTTTTTAGGTGAGGCACAGCATGTGCAGAACTGGCCCCACCCTTTAACTCCTCAGGTTCATCTGCCACGGCTGAGCGAGTTTTGCCAGTGAAGTTGTCAGGACTAGAACCTACAGCCCCCGGTATTCCCAGGAGGTCTCCCATCCAAGTACTAACCAGGGCTGACCCTGCTGAGCTTCCACAATCTGATGGGATTGGACGTCAGGGTGGCATTTAACTGCCTGAATTTTCAACATATGTGCACATTAGCTAGAGTTTTATTATAGACGAGCATTCAAGAGACAGTTTTCAGTCATATTTGTGTAGTCTTTCTGAGGAGAGTAAATTTGAAAAAATCTGGCTGAAAAGTGTATTTGGCCCTGTGTTTTCACTAAGCATCAAAGGATTTGTCCTTTGTTTGACATTGTTACACTTAAGGATATACTTTCAAACTTCCAAGAACAATTACACTGTGAACATCTAAACTGGAATTCAAATGCAGGCACTACTGTTCTGTTTTCACTGTGGGTTTTTGTCTCCCCAGAGGCAACATGGATAACCTGCTGTGGTAGTTGCACAGAATAATCTTACCTTTTGCAGCTGAAGTTCCAGTGCATCATCTCCATTCTTTGGCAGTACAAGGACAATGCCATCAGGCACACCAATATAAATTGACACATGGTAAGTACAGAGTAGGTTTTCCTCCCTGGATCCAGATTTTACTTCTTTGTTTAAGCACAAACACCATATTCAGAACTAAACTGCAGCACCCCTGAACTGCAGGTACTTGCCTCATCCTTGCTTTCTTGAGCAATGGTAATTCACCACTGTCTGAAATGGAGGAGTGGACTAGGTGGTAGTGAGTACATTGCCATAAGAAGCCCCTTTATAGGAAGTTAGACTGAAAGAAGTGCAATCCTCATTCTCATCAAGAAGTCTTCAACAGACCAGTAGCTCCATTAATTTTATTCCATTTATTTGGTAAAATATGGTGATCCATATCTGGCTTGTATGGTCACATTTTTAAGGGTAGACGATGACTACCTTGGAATGGAAAGAGTTACAATTAAAGATCTTATAAAAGCAAGCAAGACAGCCAATCAGATATGTGGCAGTTCCACAGAATTCTGTCTTTAGAGTTGCCTATCAAATGGATCATTAATGAGTCAGGTTCTGGCAAAAGCACAGGAAGGCCTAAGGAGAAAAGTGGTGAGATGAGCTGGCATTTCTAGTGTTGGTGTCATAGTTCTTGCCATGAGCTTCACAAAATGTAACAGGGCAAACAGCCGATCAAAGGTAGGAGTCATGCCTGAGTGATTTCCCCAGAAACTCTGTCAATGAAGGACTCTTTTCCAAAGATCACAATGGCAGAATGAGACCTATGTGCTTGAGGTCCTTCTGTATTTGGCATTCATTTGGCAAGACGGCAAAGGAAGCCAGACCATTCATATGTCATGACCCTCTAGTTGCTATCTCATCCACTCTAGCTCTTCTCCACTCCAGCTCTCCTCTTATGCCTAGGAGAAAGAGGTACAAGCCAAAGACATACTCATCTGCCTACCCATTCATATGCTAGTCATAGTGTGAGAAGAATAATAATAGTAGATGGGGATTGGAGAGAGAGGATTGAGAGGGGATTGGAGTTGGGTGGCTCAGTGGAGGAGTAGTAGGAGGGAAATTTCTAGGTCGGAGAGGAGGAATAAGATAGTGACTAGGAAGAATGGAGAATGGGAGTTGGATGGAGCCTAGGGGGTCAAAGCCACAGTCTTATGGTGATACTTTTCTGAATCTGGGTTTGTTGGGGCTAGTCAGAAGTTTAGTAGGGTCAAGATGACGCTTAGTGACGAAAAGACCATGAGTTAACATAAGATTATGTTTATTGCTCTTCTCTGGGATTTAGCCAGATTCTAGAGATTGGAAGTCAATTGTAATGGATATACTAGAAGAGCAGGATCCTCATCAGTAGACTGTCATGTAGAGAAAAATTCAGGTGACATCAGCAAAGTGTCAGTATCAGGCTGCTGCTTCAAAGCTGAAATGGTGGTTTGGTGTGAAGTGGAATTTGATTAGTCAGAGGAGGTAGATTAGGAGGAAGGAAGATCCAATGATTACATGAAGTCCATGAAATCTGGTAGCAATGAAGAAAGTTGAGCTGTAGATTCCATTGACAATTGAGAAGGGGGCTTCATAATATTCTGTAGCCTGTAATACTGTGAAGTAGAAGCCTAAGAGTACTGTTAAGAGTACTCTTTTACAAATGACAAGCTGGTAAATTTTGGCAGATAACAAAACAAACCAAAAGAGAAAGGGTAGAAGTGCATTATTGAAGAGAATCAGATTTTTTTCCCCAAAGAGAAAAGAAATAGAAAAGAATATTGATGAAGAAAAGAACATGAGAGGAACATAAGGAGGAATAGGAAAAGGAAAAGATGATATCAGGGTGATGTGGTGGGGAGTAAAGACGACACAGTAGGAAAGAAAAAACACCATGGCTCTACCTTGCCAAAACAAGACAAAGTAAAATCAATAAGTCTGTTATGCTTTTATTATCTTGCTTGATTCTTGATGTAATAATGGGTACACAAAAAATGCCTTCTAAACTTCAGATAGGAAACTGTGAAATTCATTCCTCCTAGTTAAGGTCTTAAAAATTCAACTATGTAATCGATATCTAAAGGTGCTTCTTTCATCCATCAACTAATTACAGAATTTTCTTGTTAGTGTGAATATAAATTAGAGAATTTCTGCAAGTGGTTCTACATACACAGCACTAAGTTTCAGAGCAAAGTAAATGTAGAAACATTTGGGAAAATGGTTCTTTGAATGATACCAGACAATACTGTTATCTTATTAGGGATTCTTTCTCTGCCAATCAAGTAATGCTTCATCAATCTTTAATTATTTCTAATGATGTAATTATTGCTAAGGAGAAGTGTGAATGTCTGTGTTGGAGAAAATTTGCCTCTTACACATTTTGATTCACTGCAAGCCCTATGACTTGCAGCCCTTTCTGCAAAGGATTTTGGGGCAATACCGCCTTGACAAATTATGGGGCATACCAAAGAAGTCTTTTCCCTTTGGCAATCTTGTGGGACAGAAAACCAAATCGTATAGTCTTTTGTAACTACTGTGAAAGTGATGGGCACTGTCACATCTCCTAAACTTTGCCTTATCATCTTTGGTTTCTCACTTCTGTATATTGCTTTCTATCTTTATCCCATGATCTTGTTGTTGCATAATTTTTACAGGTTTTTTTGAGAGAAGGAGAAGCGGTCTAGGAATTGGTGTGTTTGCTGCTAGTTTCCAAAGTACTTTACATTATCTTACATCAACCAGGAACAAATAAATTATGTTAAGGGTAGAGATGACAAAGAATTCAGATTAAGGCCATGAACGTAATATTTAATTTGTCCCATATAGCAGACTCTGTTGAAGCATCTTTTATGGTTATCCCACCTATGCATTTCAACTAACACAGCTGGAGCATGGGAGATGACAAGTAGGACACTAATGAGGGGATTCGGATGTTGATTTTTTTCTGGTGTACCACATAATAGAACTAAAAGTTAGAAGATAACCTTGTCAAAATGAAGGATATATTTAGTTATTGTGTGCTTTTGGTTGCGTCATGCAGCTTAATCTAAATAAAATTAGCCCTTTCTTGTCGTGTTGATTTTAGTGGAAAAAGAAAATAATTACCACAGCAGGCTTTCTTTTGACTTTATGCTCTGAAGGTGAGCTTCCAACAGGCAGTCTGAAAGGCTCCTCACTTCAGGTCACTAATAAAGTCTACCTCCCTTGCTCATTCATCTATTTTCTTATGTGTATTTATGCAGATTCACTCAAAGGATCTGATTGTCTGAATATCACAGTCACAAGAAACCAGCTTAAAAGAATATTTTTTGGTTACTCCCCAAAAGACATTTTAAAGAACCTAGAGGTGTTTCACAGGTTAATGAAAGACATTACTTGAAAGTAGTCTGGAACTCTGTCTCAATAAGAAGACAATCCTAAGTTCTGCTGATGTTTTCTTTCTTTTCTTGAGTAATCTGACTGCACCACATTTCCTTTGAATTTTGGTCTTTCCTGCTTTGTGTTATACCTCCTTCCAATACTACAGTATGAAATACTAACCAAGCATGAGCTTTATTACAGAGGTTTTCTGTGGCTAGGCCATCAGAATACCAAAGAATTTCAAATTAGCCTCCACAGGAAAAAGGCTGCTCTGTTGATATGTTGTTGCAAGATCTTTCTAGAAAACCCCATGACAGCTAACTGAGCAATGGTCTCATGCCATTAAGCTGAAAAATTGAAGACTTTGCCTCTTTTACTTAAGAGTTGCAGAAAGTTTTGATGTTTGGAATACCATACAGATTCACATGAGAAAGAGAAAAACAAAGAGATGCAAAGGATGTGAAAAATCATTTACTGTGTCTGTTAGAGTAGAGGTTTTCTGAGGCACCTCAGAATCTTTTCTTCCATCACCTTTTAAGGTGTGTCTGGATGAGGTGACACACAAAATTAAATGATTCCCCATTTCCAGGTTAATGTGTGAGCTGCAGCAGCAAACTGAGAAGCTCTATTTTTCTTGAGAGACACAGGTAATGCTCTGTTGGTGTGTGAAAAGAACAGTCATATTTCTTTCAGCACAGTTAGGACAGTTTACATTGGCTCCAGAAAGTTTTGCTTGGTGAACTCACATTCTCATTGTGACAGAGAAGCACAAACCATGTGAAGAAATTTTGGGGATTTTTGTGTCCTCACAACCATAATTTTACGCAGTTCTTCATGAGAAGAAAGGTGCTATTCCAGGAACAATTTATGATTTCTGAGCAATTTATGAGCATCCAATCCTGAACAGAAAATTGGTTTAAGACACAAGTTATCACAGGCAGACCTCATTTATATGCAGAGAAAGTATCACCCACAGCTTTCCTGAGATTGGCCTGTACTCAACACACCTCCACTGATTACATGTTTTGCCTGCAGCTCTGTTTTGATTGCACACACTGTGCCCCCAAGCCCTCTTGCAGGAGAGGGTTACACAGAACATGCTGTTCCATAGGAGCATCCTTTTGACAAGAAGTCTGTCTTCTCTGTCATGTCTGTCATACCAGACATAAATTGGTGTCAATATACCACTTCAAAAACAGTCTAGGCCTGATGTACCTTCAGGCAGCCTTAGACAGTTGGCATACACTGCCTGTATCCCAAGACCTGGAGAGAGGCAGGTGCTCCTTCAGCACTCTCAAATTTATGAACATTTGTCAACTGAAAAAGAAAAATGAGTTTCACGAAAAGGCAAGATATTCTTGTATTTGACCCTGTGAGGTTTTTTTTAAATTTTCCTTTTTGGCTTTGTGCATCTTACCAGTGGCTCTTTATGCCCTCTTGGTCTAACCAATTGATTCCCTTCTCTTGTTACACTTTTGTAATTGGATTGTAATAAATTATACCCTGCTGTTTAAGAATGTGTCAAGTATTGTTTTAACTTGTCCAGTGGAAAGGATTGAGAACTAGAAACTGAATCATAAAACAACATAGAATTTTGCTGATATTAAACAGACACTTAATAATTCTGCTGTGACTTACATCTACATAAATCCAGTATGACTATACTGGCCTCAAGTACTTTCTCAGCATTTCCACCACTGTGAGTGGTGGCAGATTTTAACTTTACATTCTTGTGGTAAGATAAATGGACTCCAGGCCAAGATATACAGACTACATTGGGAAAGCAGTGAGTAATGTTACACAACAATTTGAAGAGACTAAATTAAAAACACTGCTGGTTGCCTGAGGATGCTCTATTCATGAAGAGTGTGGCCAAGAAGTACCCCTCTACCTGGTACCTAGGATTGCAATAAATCTCTGCCATGGATAAAACAACAGGTTCTTAACACATATTCCCTTAAACTTGTTAAAGTATTATTTCCTGTGCTAACAGGACTCCAACAGAATGAACAGGCTGTCAGGCAAACACCAAACTTCTCTCAAAAGAGGAATTGTTTTCTCTATCACTGTGAGTCAATCTGGTCTCTGGACTGCTCCAGTCTCTTCTCACTGCAGCAGACTGGTCAACTGCACCAAATTATGTGTCAAAGCTTTTGGCAGTGCAGCCTGTTTCCCACAAAACACCAAACAGAGAATTGCACTCTTCATTTAAGTCACTGACTGGACTGCAATCATAGAGCCCTTTTATACGGGATAGAAAAGCTTGTGTTTCAGCTGTGACCTTGCATGGAGACTTCTTTTTGCATTATTGTGGTCACATACCAATGACAGTTGTACAGATTAAAAAAATAAATGCTATAATCCTCCACAAGACTTTGACAGTACCATTCATACATCCTAAGAGTAAACTTTTACTCAACTGCATCAGAATTTTAAGTAAAAAATCCTAGAAAGTAGATGTGAGGTTTTGTACTGCTTTATCTGCACAAGGAGGTGCAATCATTCTCTTCATATGCCTATTTAAAATCCCAGACATGAATCATTAGGACTGACCCATATAGAAGTGATGAAGGTCAAAGCCTGTTTTCTTTCCCTCTCTAAAATGCCAATAGAGGTGTAGGTTAGCAGTGACTTGTGTTACCCTTAACTAAGGTGGTTCAACTTCAGGAACCCAAGGAATGACTGTTGTCTTATATATATAAATTAGACGTTCATTTTAAAGACTCCCTTTAAATAAGGAGCATATAGGCCACTGTCCTTGACATCCTGGCAGACATTCTTGGTGGCCTGTGTTAAAAATCAGGTCCCAGCTAGGGAAACTTGGCTGCAAGACGGATGACTGCTGTGGTCCCAGATCTTTCCTCAGCATGGATCCAGAAGTGCAGAAAGTTTGAGTGTCAGTGGTTTAGAAGTGGCACCCTATAGTGGTAGGGGCAGAACTTCATCCAAGAGATACATTTACAGCTCTTTTTCTGGTCCCTGTAGTGAACATTCCTTTGCTTTAATGCAGGACATGAGGAAAACTGCACACATACCATTAACATATCTCGTACAACTTTCGATTGAGCATGAGGGTTTGCCCGGGAGCCACAAGGAGAACCTCTAGCAGATTCTGTGCATTTCCTGGCTAAATTTGGTCCACCAAGATTTGCATCAGTGACTGTGTGATAGACAGGTTTTTTTGAGGGTCTTAAACTTTTTCTTGCATCATATTCAGGTCGCAATTCTATTTACTGTGTGTAATTTAGGAAGATCGTCTGGTTTTCTGTCCACTTCATGTACATCTTGGAAAACAGATGAAAACTGGCATGACTCAAGCAATAAAAAGTTCTAAACAAGGAAAAGACAGATAGGTGCTTTTGGAACTTTTAAGTGAAAACCTGATACAGGAAGAAGAAATGAGTCTAACAAGTAACTTGCTATGCACTGAAAGGTCAAATAGAATAGAAAGTTGAGCAGTTAATATAACACATCTTTACAGCCTATGCTACAGAACAACAGAGCTCTCCTTGTAGATAGAACAATCAGGAAGAGCTTGAAAAATGTATCACTCAATGCTTCATGGTTTTTTCTCCATTGTTCACATTTATATGTAGCCAAATCTTCAAGTCTTGACCTACGTTATACTCATTCCCTGCCAAGACAAAATTGACAGCAGGCTTACATTGTTGCTAGTGCTAGAGCATATGAAACAGGGTGGTGTTCTCACAGCTACCGTTTCTCAGTATGGAATTTCATGGCATTTTGAAGTAATTCAACATGTTGTTTATAGCAAAATTCCAAAGACAGCCATGCACCTAAGTCTCTTACACTACTTTGAGAACACTGCTTTAGAAGGAATAAAATGAAGTGACAGGAACTTGGCCAGAGAGAAGCAGGGTTTCAGGTGGGAGTCCTACAGAAAGTATTTTGTTTATGAGCCAAAGTGAGATCCCTGTGACTGCCAATCTGCTGCATGCCCCAGCTTGTGGCTGAGAGCCGTGCAGGACTCTGTCTTGTGTATCATTGGCAGAGATCTCAGAGTGGGACCTGTGTTGACAGTCCTGCTGACAGTGCTCAGGGCTAGGTGTATGTTATTCCTCTCGCACAGCAGTATTGGTTATACAGCATGGTCAGTTGTTGAAACTTGCTCCAGTTGGTAAACAGAGCAGGAGAGACTTGCAAGATTCACAGGGAGAAGGTCTTCAGCAATATTGCTTCTCTGTTTTAACGAGAACACTCCAAAACACAGCAGATGTTTCTCCAGCAGATCCTGAGCTTCTTGCAATGCCATGAACAGTGCCAGGCCTTACTTGAAAGAAATATGAATTCCCATGCCATGTTTTTTGTTTCTGTAAGCCAAGTCAATGGAATAGTCACCCTTTGGATATTTGTAATTAAGTTGGCACGACATTTCCCCTGTTGGAATTAACTGACTACCTAATTACAGTGACAGAGAACTATTTTTTTGTGGCCTAATTAGAATATCAAAATACTGTACGTTTATCCTCCACTAAGGCCCATGTACATCTGCATGAGCAGTCTTCCTTTAAAAAACAAAACCAAAGCATCAAAATCACACATGGCCTTATGTGTTGGTAAAAAGACAGGAGCAAACTTGTGTATGTCCAATCATGAAGGTATTTTCTGTGAACTGGGCCGTAAGATTGCAATTCTAAGCAGCCACACAATTAATTCTCCAGTTATGCAGTCCAATTAGGACAAATGCTTCTTTTCTAGTTTAATTAGAGATGGGTAAGCTCGTTTGAGCTTATTTCTATAAAATACGTGCTCATTAAACAAGGCCTGGATTTTGTTCAGCTTGTTAGAAATGTTGTGAAAAAAGAGCTTTCTCACACTGCCTCTGGCCTTTTTAACCCTTTAAAGACCACAAGTCTAAGAATCTGTCAGTTACCCTCAAAGTACAGTGCACTTGCTTCTCCTAGAAAAAGAAAAAGGGGTGATTGCACTACAGTTGGTATATTTGTAAAATTCAGGCTGCCATGGAGATAAACATCTGCCACCATCAGATATCACTTGTTGCAACACCCCTCCCTGTGGGCTAATGCAACTGATTATGGGTTTGCTAATCTTCTTTTCAGAGCTCCCTGGCAGCAGACTGAAAGAGAAATTTTGCAGCTGACACAACTTGTCTGCTGAGCAAAGAGCTGGGGACTTATGAAACAGTACGTGAATAACTCAGGGGGGAATGATTTAAAAAGATTTACATTAAAACTATAAAGTATGAAGACACAAAGGGCACAAAGTTGGTTGAATTGTCCCAAGGAAAGACAATGTCAATGATTTGAGCATACTGTTTTCCCCTTTCCTCCTCTTATTTTAATTATTTCTTCTGGGAGCTCATCTAGTCAGGAGAGAGTAGTTCACTTCTGTGATGAAAGCACCTGCAGGAATCTCATGCTGAAAGGACATCATGTATTCAAACCATACCTGCAGAAAATCAAGAACTCAATCGCTGTGATCAGGGCAGATTTTCCTCTGATATGCTCCTTTGACCTTGGATCTTTAAAGTGGAAGGGAGGAAAGACTGAGCCACCTTCCAGGGTACATGTGGGCACAGAGAAATGAAGCCACACCAGACTACCAGGCATAGCTGAAAGCATCCCCAGCCCTTGGCAGAAGCCATGGTACAGGGGCAATGCCAGAATAGGAAGCTCCCAGATGGCTAGAAAAGGCATGAAGGCAGGCTGTCAAAGATTAAAATCTATTTTATCCCTCTTGGATACACACATTCCCCCATTCTCTCAGGAAAATGGACAAATGCAAACCACAGGCTCACAAAAAGTGGTAGATGGCAGCCTCAGCCAAATGAGCTCTGGGGCATGACACAGCTATCTAACAAATGCAAATCCACCCCTTTTCTCCTGCACGTGAGGGGGATTAACCATGCAACAAGTGTGCATTCAAATATTGTGTGCACAAACACAGCTCTTGCCCTTTGAAATCTTGGCCTTGAACACCCCTAGTTTCTGCTGCAATGCTTAGAGCTTCAGTCTGAGAGGCAGAGAAGGAGGAAAAAACTTAAGTGTGACTCCCAGGTCTGATGGTGATTTCCAGAGGGCAAGAAAAAGCCCATAGGCTAAACAAAGCTTGGGTTTAGCATGTGGAGTCCCTTGTTCAAAAAATGAAAGAAAATAACTTTGGAGTTACAAAATGGCTCTGGAGTTGCAACCATCTTGATCTAAAAGCTGCCTGCAGCCATTTGTAGGTTGACAAAACCTCTGAATCAGAAGGAGAATGTAGCATATATTCAACATGATGTTCTAGGCTGTGCATTTGGGACTGCGTCTGAATTGTACTGAACTTAAGGGAAACCTGGACTTCAGAGACCATGCAATGGTATGGCAATGACATGCAACTCAGCCCTACAGGCTTTCTCCAGTGCATGGTGCTGAACTTCCTACTGCCTCAACACCTGCACTTTTAAATTGCCTTGTGGTTGATACATAGTGGCAAATAAAGACACTGTAATTTTTTAAAAAATATTTAGTTATGGCAGATTTATGATGACATCATGGTATTTATGACCTTGTATTTTCACAGGTGTCATGTCATGTCTTACTCTGAACATTGCTTCATTACAGCTAAATGGGATGAGGTGGAGGGGAAATTCTGGTTTGGAGCTGGGACCTACTGGGACCAGTCATGTTGTATTTAAAAAATTCCCAAATACAGACTTTTTTGCAACCAGGTATCCAAGAAAAAGCAGAATCTCTTTTTAAGGATATGCTGGTCCCAAGATGCTTTTTACTTTTAGGGAGAGAAGATTTCCTAAATAGGCAGTCAAAATGCAAAGGGGAGACTTTTGTAAGTGGTAACCTGAAGAGCTAGTGCAGACCTGTACCTTCTTTTCCCTCTTTGTTTTGACAGGCAACTTGTAGCAAATAGAAACACTAAAAGAGAAGACAATGACCTAAGGAGTAGATGGTCTCCCCATCAGTCACACAAGCAGAATCTCTTCTGGAAGAAAGCAGCATGAAATTTTCTCTTACTTCTGCAAGTGAATGATGCTTTTCCACAAAGGAAATAATTGTTTTACTCTTATTTTTGCAACAGAAGGGAAAAGAATTATTTTACTGGTAATGTGTTTGTCCCTCAAAGTAGGACTCCAAATACTTTGCAACAGGTTAATAAACATGTAGGCCAAAAAAAAAGGAGAGAAAATATAACAACAGAGACACATCTGCTGTTACCAGAATGTTTTGGGGTTTTTTTTTTGCTAGAAACCCTAAAGATCCAGATAGTGGTAGTATGGCCATGATTGCCAAGAAGTCTAAGTCATTTCAGCTGAGGTTCTCCCAACTTCACTTTCTGACATCTAGCAAGACATTGGGATTTTATTTCAAACTGGAACTGGGAGTCAGAGGAGTGACTGGCATAATTCCCATCTCCCATGCACTGCACCTTTGCCCTCATTTTATTTCAAACTTTGCTGTAATTGTCAATATCCTCAGAAAAGCCAGCCTAAAAGTGTGTAAAACACTTATGTTTGTTTTTCAGATGGCATAAGACACTTATCTGTAGCAATGGTAGTTTCTGATGTTACACAAAGAAGAAAGAAAGCAAACGGTCACCTGAGGGAATAAGTTTCAGGCCAAGCATGGTGTGCCCTGCTATGGCTTAAAGCTTTTCAGTCAAGCAGTTAAAAAAATTTCAAGACACGTAAATATCCTCAAGAACTATGTAATATGGCTTTTTTAAACCCTGATTTTAAACCATTTTACCTGAAAATAAAGAATCTGCATTCTCTACAGAAAAGTGTGTCCTTACTTTTTCTGTGCTAACCACTATCACATGCACAGACAGAGGGATGACACAGTTATTCCAGTTAACACTTGTCCAAATATGTTAAACTTGCCTCAAGCAATTTCCCTGCGGGTTAAAAATTCTTGAAACTCTCACACATCCCACAGAGAGAGAACAACCATCCTGCCACTATGCCAAACACTTGGAACAGAAGCTACATTGTGAGTTGTGTTAATAAACATTTAGAATTGCAAGAGGTTAAAGGTGGAAGGGGAGTGTGGGTGATAGAGATACCTTAGGAATTTGGCTGGCAGATAAAGGGGAGCTGAGAGGTGTATAATGAGCTAAGAAAAGGTGAGAGTGGGAAACGCTGCAGGATGAGGAGTGTTCCTGGCTACACCTACTGCTTTTGCTGCCTGCCCCACTGTATCTGAGACTGAAGGGAATATTTTTCAACAGCAACAGAGAGCACAGGCATCTCTCCTGTCACTGCACTGAACAAAGAGGTACAAAACTGCTATGCCCATGAGACTGTTAGTGGGGTCCTAATAACTGGGGCCAAACTTGAATTACTGACAAGGGTATTTTCAGGTACCACTAATGCTTCCTGGCAGTAAGTCAAGGAGGATGTGCATAGCTCTTGTCTTGACATCAGGCAGCAACGTTGTTCCTCAGCAGAGGTTCTTCATGAAGCTCATAAGCCTTAGGACATGAGGGATAAACCTTGCATAGATTAAAAGAAAGGATAAACTTAGATGTCAGGAACTAATAATCACTTTTCACAGTGATAGCTGGTCATCAATTTGGTCACAAGGATTTTGGATTTAGAAAAGTGAATAATAGATCTTAGACTCTGCTGATTACATCTAAGTTATTTACAAGATAAAGATAAAGCCTGATTAAAAAGAACTACAAAAAAGCCACCCAGCACTAAGACATAACACAAGAAATAGCAGATGAAATTCAGTGTAGATAACTGTAAACTGGTGCATATCAGAGAAAAAAGTTCAGCTTTACTTACACTATGAGAAGCCCTGGTGGGGCTGTTTCTACATGTTAATAGGATCTTGGTTTTCACGGAAAAAAAATCAGCTGCGGTTCTATATGGGTCAAAATGGTGCTTTGAGTGCTTGGAATTATTTGAGAAAATAAAAATAACACAGTAGAAAATGCCATGGTATAACCTTTATTCTCCCACACCTTGAGTGCAGTGTAGTCTCTCAAGGATATAGAAGAGATGGAAAAGGCAAAGACAAAAACGATAAGAGTGATTAAATGCTTTTGCTCAAAGAACAATTAAATAAACTAGAGCTCTATTGGAAAGACTGTTGAGGTTGTTGTTAGTAGTTCCTAATGATGCAATCAGTGCAATGGGAAAAAATAATAGGGAAAGAACATTCATCATTTCCTCTGTTGCAGGAATCAAGGGACATCAAATTAGAGTACGGAAAACAAAACATAAAATACCTCTGCACTAAATATGCACTTAAACTGGGATAATCCACAGCAGGGGCATCAGTACAGTGTACATGTTAAGTATGCAGTATTTCAAGAAAGAATTGCAGAAATTCAGAAAAGAAAAATCTAATGGGGTCTGTTGCTTATGAAGGCCCAGGAAATTACTGAACTGCTTGTCATTGAATATTAGGAAAGTATTCAAGAGAAATATGCCTCTTTCCTTAACATCTGGTATTGGACACTGCAGGAGACAGGATGTTAGGCAAGGTCAGCCTTTAGTTCTGTTTTTTTCTAAGTTTTTAGTCACCTTTCTGTTTGCAACACACCACATACACTCCCTTTGAGATGGCTATGACACAGCTGCAAATGCTTTTATAATCTCACCACCACCACCATGGTGATTCAGATAGCTGCTAGCATACGAAATATGCTCATACCCTTGAGCTTCACTAAGGTAATTTCCCAAAACAAGAGAGCATGTGATTAACTTTGGATATAGCAGTGATTAGCCTCTGTAGGACTTGCTTTAAAATTATTTAACTGCTTATTAATTTTGCTGAAAAAGGAAAAAAAATATTACTTTGTTGATTGCAGCCTACCATGTTTATGTCTTTTGCCCATAAGAAATCATACCACCAAGCAGTCAGAAATATGTATGGAAGCTAATAACTCTTTTCTAATAATTTTAATTCATCTCTTCTCTGTCCCATGTTTCAAATTGAGTTTTGTCCTTCTAATTGTCAAATGCTGACAGGCTTCTTTAAAAATGACATAATATTAATTTGTTTGTTTAATTTTTATTTATTGCACACAGACAGGTGCAGGCCAATAATATGGATCACTTTATGTAGCTGAGTAGTTCTTATGTAGCAAGATATTGGTTGCTGAATTAGAGGAATAATTTCATCACAGGAAATATTTTTATCCACAGTAAAACTGTGGGAAAGATAATGGTGAATCTGGGAAATCTGGGTGAATGAAATAACAGAAAACAGACATGATCACGTTTCTAGACAGTCTTCTATTATTTGCTTTCCTCAGGACGTATTTAATTGCCTTCTTTTCAATACCAATGTTCAGCCTTTGAAGAGATGATTACTTTATGTAAAGGAGCCAAAATGGATGAAAAATTCCTGCGAAGCAGGGAAATGTGGAGAATTCATAACAAAAGTATTGATTTTAGATCCCACAATTTGGAAGGCACATTTGCTACTCTCCAGAATATGGACTGCTTGAAGGAGTTGAATCAGAAAAGTCAAGAGCTAGTTTCCCAAGCAAGATATGAGATCCCCACCTCTACAGCTGACAAACACTTCATAGAAAGCTAAAACCTCAAATAGCCCTTCAATGTTTCATGGGATAAGATGACTGTACAAGGCTTCTCCTCAGCCTGTCTGGACAGGACAAATACCGCAGCCCCAGAAAAGTTTTCATCCCAGGAAAATGGAAGTGTTGAGGCAGGGGACAAGGTTCAGCCTGTGAACTGCAGTAATTGCTTCTTTCTTCCATGATACCATAACAAAAGTAGGCCTATCTTTGGGTTTATGACAGTGGAGTAAAAGGGTCTGCATGTTCTTTCCATCTACTGTGCATCTCCACAAGCCAATTTCCCCTCATGCCTCTCTTAAGAGATAGATGAGGAGTGAAGTTATTCCAGTTTTGTAACATTTATTTGAAATCTTCAGCAGACAGGCTAGCATGCTGCTGACAGCATGGGGTCTCTTCATTTCCAGTTCTGGGTTTTCATCATAAAATTTTCTGCCAGGACCAGAGTTCAGCCTCTAGGCACTTCTTTGGAGATCCAGTCAAACTTTCCTGCATATAGATTGGCTGTAGGCAACCCACGTGTATGTCAGCTACAGGAAGAAATCAGGGATCAGAAATTTAATTTTGTATTGTCAAAAATGAATGACTAGAACCTCAAGTAACTTCCATTCTCCATTACAACAGAGTTCACTATGTCTCTATATAACTGTGTTATTGAAGTCTTTTCTCCAGTTTAATCAGGGTAGAGCCATGTCCTTTGCAATCTTTAGAGGCACATCCTTGGTTCTTTCAGTTGGAAGATCACAGCATTGCAGTAGGGCTCATTGAGGTTTTCTGATCTCCAAATACATCTCCCAGAGAGACCTTGTAAGCTTTTCACTCTTGGGAGGACTTGCCATTTCTTAACCATGAAGACATCTGCCTTGTCCCTGCATGTCAACACCAGTTCAAGCTGTGCTACAGCCATCTGTATTTTGCATCTAGGAACGTGTGATGAATGCCAGCAGGTAGGTAAGTACCTTCTAGGACACTCCTGCTTAGCAGTTACTTTGGGGCAATAGAGAACAAAGGGTCATGACACAACACACACATGTCATCTCATCTATGCTTATGTTTCATTACAAATTAATTAGACAGGCTTTGTGTACAAAAATAGTTCAACATCTACTCATATTCCTTGGAAGCTCTGGGACTAAGCCTGTTTTCAGTTTAACTCACTAAGTGTCTCTCTTTCCCTACTCTCTCAGGGAGATGAGACTGTCTTTTTTTTTTCTAGAACACCCACCCACCTTGCATGAGTCTGGACCCAATTACCACACAGCAAAACAGAGTCTTAGTGATGAGGCTCATGCAGTTTCCCCAGTCAGAAAGCCAGGCTGTCTAAGAAACTTCTCAAGAAGGGTAGCTTCATTGCTGGGGTGAGCAGCTCTGCTCAGACTTGTGGGCTCTGTGCTCCTTGTCTTGAGACCCAGTCTACCTACATCAAGGGCACCCAGGCTTTTTGGTTCACCCTTGCTGGCACAGCACAGGATCAACACCTGTGTCACACCTGGAGCTACGAATCTGGAATGGTGCCAGAGGTGCCCACAGTGACTGTATCTTGGTCACAAAGCTGAGCTCTCAGGTAACTTTTCTCTGCAGAGCCACAGGTGAGTGTCCCACCTGTTATGTTGACCTTGACAAACCAGTCATCATGTAGCTGTCATAATACCTTGCATATCCATGCAGCACAGTGCCATCCCACATGAAGAGTCCTGTCCTTCCTTTTTGCTCTTCCTTTGTCTCTTTCACCCCATCTTGTCCATTGTTTCAGACCTGAGTCCTGTCCCTGTCGTCCCACTCAGACTCCCTTCTTTGCCACTTCAAACCTGTGGCACAAGAGTATTTCAGGTGGAGATGAGTTTATGGCCTCAGGTATGCAACAAGGCTGTGCAAAATAATTGCAACCTCTCCAGACATGTTATGACTGGGTCTTCTAATTTGGTTGTTTCTGCAGCTTTAGAAAAGCCAAAGACAGAAACTCAAAATCTGCAGCTCCTTGTTATCTTTTTTTTTTTCAAATTATTATTTAATTAACTGGTGCAGTGAGAGACTTCAGAAATGTCTATTTGGTTTGACTAAACATCTCTGACAGATATTTTCCAATTGTGAGAGGAACTGACATTTATAAAAATCAAGACATTTTCAATGGACCTAAACACTGGAAACAACAGCATAGTTTAGTGGGGATTTTCATATTTGGAAAGATAAATTTTTAACTGGTATATATAGTATTTGTATTTGTACTTGTTTTGTTTAAATTAAAATCCAGCACTGTTGGCTGTTCTCAGTCCACTTGCCTTACAGTATTGTTCTGAGAATCCTTGAAGTCATAAAATGATGCATCTCAATTGATGGCAGAAAAGTGGTTAGTAGAAGCAGAGTACCAGAAACCCTCTAACTCACTAACCAGTTATTAAAGTGACTTTGTCAGACCATAAATTGTAGCTATCACATTTCCCTATAAACAGACTTCCCTACTCTGATACTGAGGGCTGACATCCGGGACATGTTTGAAACATCACAAAATGGGTTGAACATATAATTTCTTTGAGATCATCCAGAGAGATAAATCAGACTAGACGAGGTAAAGGATGAAATCAAGGATGGTTTTGGTCTTCCTTTTCCAATACTTCCTACAGCTTTCTATGTCTTTTGGGAGGATGTATTCCAGAAAGTTCCTCTGCTTATTTATTCCAGTTTGTACTGGAGCCCATAAATCATTATGGGCACATGTTCTTCTCTTTCCTCTAGCAAAAGGAAAGTCACATTGAAGTTCTGTCTCTGACTGGCACAATGTTTACTCTATTTACTGAGCATCAGGAAGGGAATGAGTAGACATTCACTTTCTAATGGTGGACCTATTTCCAAGCACTCTCTTCTTCTTGCTACCTATTTTCTCATGGCTGCCCTCTTGCCA
>VWZD01004084.1:59018-100926 GCA_013396695.1 Sakesphorus luctuosus | reverse complement strand
GGTGCATATTTTTTGCTGCCTTTACTGGGCAATGTTTTCACACAAAAATTCCTTGGGCAACCCACAAACTGTCTTTAAAATACTAATTCTCCTTGTATCTGAACATTTTAAATTTATAAATATGAACTTATCGAAGTGTGTGACACTGCTTTTCCTAAGATGCGTGTAAGTATCTACACATGGGACAAACTGTGCAGTCACATAAGAAATCTGGTGATAACTAGAGATGTTCACAGTAGGGTAAGCAATGAAAGAAATCAGTAATATATTATTTTCCTGTATGTATTTGTCACAAAGTTATTAACAAAAAAAAAAAAAAAGACAGTAAAAAAATTGATTTTTTAATTTGGTAGGCTAAATGCAAATCAGATAAAGAACAGCAATGTAATCTGAAGCTCACTTAGAAATGTGTACTTGTATTTTAAATGCATAGTCTCAAGCATACAGAAGCTAATGCATTTTGTATCATCCTGAATGAATTTTAAATGGGTTGATTTTTAGAAAAACACATTGGAGCAGAAAGAGTAGTAAAAAAAAATATTTTATGCATTTGAAAATCCACAAAGCAAATATTTTTGGGCTTTTCCATCCACCAGGGAAATCTATAGTTTTTCAACACTCAGGCCAAATCCTGGGTGATTTCACTTTAAAACTATGGTTTTATTACATTTCTGAAATTTCAGTAGCCAATGTCAACTAGAGAATGTTTAATATCATATCTGTCAGAGACACAGCAATAGAAAAAGCATTTATCAGTTATTTTACAAGCCATTGAATGGCATTTCTGCTTCAATCTTTTGTTCTTCAGGATTTTGTCTGAAGAATGGCTCTTCTCAGTTAAGAGACAGACCAATAACTACAGTAAGAAACATACCTTTAATTACTTTTATTATTTAAAACATTCTAGCCTATTGTCCCTAGACAGCAGAGCTGCACACACATATGCAGGGAACTCAATCAAGGGCCTGTTGCTTCCTAGGTTTCATATGCTAATAAAATCTAGGGGTTTTTCCAAGCTTGTGATAAACTCTGCTGCTACATAGCTCTTTGAAGGAAGAAAGGGATCATAATTGCAGCATGGTTGGAATCTGTTTCATCCAGCACAACCCAAGAAACAGCTCAGGTTGGGCTCACTTTTATGCATTGATTGATACCTTATGCCAACATACTAACCCATTACCACCACAGAAGGAGCCAATATTATACCCAAAAAAGCTCCAGCATGACTCTTAATTTCACAAATAAACCCCACACCCTCTTATTTCAGAAGACAAATGTTTTAGATGGTAACCGCTACATATAAAGTAAGTATTACAAGAAGAGCAAATCTCTGCACCTGTGTCCATTTTATAAAGTACCTCATTAAGCCCAAATGGGGTGGAATAAATGGATAAATTAAATATATGTTTCACCTGTTCAATCTACTTCTAGTCATAAAATTCTTAATTTAAATGTTAGAACTATTTGGTAGAATTTGTTAGAGAATGTATGCTTTGAGAAGTCTTTGCTTAACTGATGTTCTATTAAGAAAATATTTGTTAATGGCATTATTCTTTGGAGATCAGCTGCTTAAAAAACTCTTCTCTCTCTAATGAATAGAACGGGGATAGTAATATCTTTTCAAAAGTTCAGTTTATTTGTGAAATACTATCTATGTGAGAGAAGACTTTGCTACAGAGTTTTTTTCTGATTTATACCAGTCTCTTTCCCCCTGTATTCTGTCTCTTGCTGTTACATTTACTCAGGTACACAAAGTGAACAGAAATTCAGAGCCAAAAGGTGATTGGTGTTATTTTCATTCCATATGGGATGGTATATGTCTCTAAAACATTCCTTGTTCTGTTCCTGGCCATTCAAAGTGCACTTAGGAAAGATGAATTTGTGGTTGTGTATTCTTGTACAAAATAATTCCACAGCTAAAATGGTATTAATTTTTAGTTTTTCCAGTATACTGTAATTTTCAGAAGAGTATGACAATGAAAAATTATGTATCTTGAAAGTATTAATTGCACATAGTTCTCATAAAGAAAAATTGTACATCTTAGAAATATTCTTAGCTACATGCAATTCCTGTAAAGCTATATATAACTTTCAGGTTTTGACCTGGTGATCAGAAAACACACAATATTGTGCCTGAGCACCAAGAACACTCTTGGGATCCTGTAACATCTTTGTGAACTTCTGGGGACAAAAGTGACCATTATTCAAGCACATATCAGGAAAGAGATGTTTTCCTGATCCTCTTCATTTAGGCTGGAGTCTGGACTTCACTATTCCCTGTATCATTTATAAAGCTAGATGCAAAGCACAAAGTAAAAAATGGTTAGTAAGCCTTCTTCCAAATAATTTTTGGACTAGAAGGCAGCGCAGTTAAAATGTTTTCCTGAGAGAGTGCAGGTGTGTTATACTCAGCCAAACATACAGCTTTCCCTGTGTATTTCTCTTTGTAGACAAGCTGGGAATCCCTGAGGAAAGAAGTAAGGAAAACTCATCGGGGACAGAGCGGGGTTATCTGGAAGAAGTACTCTTTTTATGTTTTCTTGTTATATCACAGTGACCTTCCCTCTCTATGAAGAAAAGGCTTTGGAGGTATCTTTTTTGGGGAAAACGGCAGCAAGCTGCTTGGATTAAAATGCCTCATGTTGTGTATAGAGTGTGCTGCAGGAAAGCCTTTTGGAAATCAGAAACAAATACCAAAAATTGTCACTGCTTTACTCAAGACAGAAACAAGACAGTTGCTAGAGAACATGAAGGTTTCCGTCAGACTAATCAGGAAAAAAAAGGGAATTTTTACCTAAAACTATCCATATACAGGTAGAATGTGACAGTTTTGTTCTGTGCAAATCAGCTCCCCATTGCACTGCAACATTTTCTAGTTTATCCAACAGACTGTAAAGGAAAACACCATGGAGAAAGAGTGTAGAAGAATTAAACCCTCACAGGGTTTTCCAGGCTCTAGCCTTTCATCCCTTCTGGACATTCATGCTGCTGGGCTGCAGTAAGCACAAGGGGAAAGGGCAGCTCTTGTTTTTCTTGACTGGAGAAGCACATGGAGGTTGGTCATTGCAAGACTGTCCTGAGGCCATGAAAATGGCACTGAGATTTTCCTTGAAACCAACCAAAGCAGACAACAAATGGACAGCAGCCACTGAAAGATAATATTCCTTCAATGATGTAAATCATATATTTACTTTTTAAAATATTTGCTGCTAGAATGCAGCTTTCCAAAGTGGGTACCTGCGTGACATAGTCTCCCTGCTCCTGCTCTATATACTTCATAGCTTCATTTATGAAGAATTGACATTTACAATATAATTATTTTAATTTATTTGGATTCTTATATGTCCAAATATGCACATTTTCAAAATAACTCTTTCCATTAAAATATATAAAGCAAATAAATGCAATATATTTCAGCATTAGATCAGAAGACTTTAGGGTTTTTTTTCCATGTCACCTCCTGAGGGTGAGATTAAATTGCACAGTTTGCATGGCAAAATAAGTACACCTTTCCATCATCATGGGCTCTCAAAGAAAGCTTGGTTTTCTAGTGGGCCACACAATCTTCTGTTGAATGGTGCTATGAAAGCAATCTAGATGTTTCTTCATCAAACAATTGTGGATATGAGGAATATTCACCCTATTCCTTTGAATAAGTCCCTGAATGAGCTCCTGAAGAATATGGGCTGAAGATGGCTTTCAGATTTGTAACAGCTTGGTGTGTTCTTGAAGTGTGTGGTGTGTGCGCCTGCATTGTATGTATATATGTATGTATGTGCAAGCACAAATATAAAATATCCTCATGGTCAAACATCAGTCAAATGGAATATGGTCTGTGTTTTGGCTTAGATTGGCAAAGAGGAAATTAAATGCTTCAAAGGATTATTAGGACATTCAAAATTTGAACACTTAAACAAGAACAGGAAAAATAAGAAGCAGGAGAGAAAGATGAAAGAGAAGGTGAAAGAGATATGTGTCCTGCTTTCAGACCTTTAGTAGACAGTGACTGCCAAGCCTGGTCTGACTCACTGCCAAGTGTGATGATTTTAATACATGCAAGACCTTACAACCCAAGAAACATCCCAGATGAGTTACCTAACAGCTTTCTCAAGATGTCCCTTTTTCCTTCTAGTGCTAGCTTTAATATACTTCTTATATAGGGACACTTTTTCTGCTACACGCTCTCCTCCCTTCCTAATTTTCATAATACAGGGGTTTACTTCAAAACCCACAGCTGTGTTAGGGAATAGCTGGAAGCTGCAGCTCCTGGGAAAGGGAAGTAGGAGAACTCTGCCTCTGTCCCTGGGATGAAGTAGGGTCAGTTTGTTTTTTGCTGTCTACTACACAGAAAGTTCTGTGCTGTTAGCAAGGAGAGGATACATCTGGTTCTCGCCCTTCCTTTATTTTCAATGCCAGTTAAAGTAATCTGGGATGCTTTAAGATCTTTAAAGCTAGTATCCTTAAAACTGACTCCAAAAGTTTCTCTAGAACCTTTGGAATAATATGTTTTAACAAGCATAGACAAGGCTGAGCACGCCCTTAATATGCATTAGATAGGAAAGTCAAAGATTTATTTTGCCCTCAAACTTACTGGGTCAGCATCTCACAAAATAAAACCTTGGCCTGCCAGAAAATGATCAGAAAAGAAAGACTATAGTGTCCGAGAGACAGTACCAGAGCCCTGAGTTTTGGGAGGTTTCTTCAGACCTGAAACACCTTTCCCTCTTACCTGCCAGCACTTTCTTTGAGGATGAGGTATAATATTATCTTGTACTTCTGCTAAGCAGCCCTTAGTAGTCCAATTTATAAAGTAGGCCTGGGGAGACCTTAAAGTCAAACCCCATTATAATTGAGTGGAGAAATTTTCAGCTTCTGTCTTAACACCCCTATCTTTTGATCGAAGTTCCTAACAGCTTCCTAAGGTAGCTACTTCCAGTATACTCCAGACTCTTTAGACCACTATTGCACATAGATTTGTGTTATTATTCTTAGTTTAGCATAGTTTTCACACCTTTTTACAGCTGGCTGAACTATTTTTCTTGGAAACTAATTATGTAGGAAACATTTCTTTTCTGTGGATGGTTCATTTGCAAAGTTAACCAGTATTTTTGTAAATATCATAAAAGTTTGCACATATTTTTCTGAACGACTTAATAAAAAGTTAGCCTTCAAGTTACTCATGCATTGTTCATTTCAGCTGTTATGTTTGTTTTCTATTCATAGATCTTAAATCACCTTGTTTCTATGGTTTCTCAAATTTTGTTTTCTCAAGCATGAAAACAACTCTAACAGACTATGGCAGTGTGTTCGTAGCTACTACTCTTTCCCGAAGACAAATGAAACTCTACTCCTTCCGGTCAAATAGGAATTCCTTCATTTGCAAATAGCAAGCTATATAGGGGAATGAACTGTTCCAGCCAATTACCCAAGCAATTTTTCTTTTTGTACTCCTTTGCTTAAAAGACAGTGAGACTGCAAACAGACAACAAAATTTAGACCCCATCTGCAGTCATTTTGGAAATGTTAGTTATTTTAGAAGTTGAGTGTTTTGAATCTGTTTCTACAACGAAGAATTTCTTAGGGATTTCATGAGGAGTTACTGCATTCAGTGTCTTGTGCCAAGGTGTGGTAAACCAAGTCTTGAGTACTGATAGTTTTTCTAAATCTATAGGGTCCCCCTTTTCTGAGATGGTGTACATTTTGCTACCACCATACTTTCCCTATCACTGAGTCAGTCAGCAGCTCTGTCGGATGACTGGAACTATAGGGTATATTTTTATTACATGAAGCAGATGCTCTTCATTATTTAACATTGATTAAAAATCAATCTGTCTTCTAAGTCTTCCCATCTGCAAAACATATAGGCTCAGGAAGTACGGCTGAGACTTTGATTAAATACATGATTTCCTTTCCTCTTCTTTTAAAGGTATGAATGAAACATGAGGAATATGACACCCAAACTTCCAGGTGTGTGAAGGTTTTGAAATGCTCAGCCAACATTTTGTTTCGGTTTTCTTTTGAGATTTTTTTGTGTTGGTTTTTTTTTTGTTTGGCTTGTTTTGTTTTTGGCTGGTTTTGTTTTTTGGTTGGTTTGGGTTGGTGGGGTTTTTTGTTGTTTTTTTTTTCTTCCCAGCCATAGTAGATTATTTCTTACATCTGGGTTTCAGTAGAAACAGGAAGCTGATGAGTCAAATGTCCATAGGGATTGCCCTTATGGATGTTTCAAAGATGTTGGAAAGAATGACTTAAATCACCTCAGACCTCAACTTTTGCGGCTTTGGTGAAGAATGCGTCACTGAAAAGGCTTCAGAGAGGAGGAAGGCCCCTGGCAGGGAGATGGTAATTGCCACAATCAACTGACCCATAATCACAGTTGCCTGAAGTCCAGTCTAAGTGCAGCTATCTGTCTTTAAAAGACAATCCCCTTATAGAAATATATCCATCTTCCTCAGTGACCTCATTAAGGGGTTGGAAAAAGATTGTGGAGAAAAGAACCTATCTTCTGAGGTCAGCACAATGTTGAGATTGTTATTCTTATCTTCCAGAATGGGAAAAGACAATTTCAAGAGGAAGTGCAATTTCTGCTGTGCAGTATGTGCTGATCTAGCTATTGGCAGTATTTGAAGGAATTTTGCCTCATCTTCCTGAGTGGGTGCTAGTCTAGCTGAAGAATAATAAACTGCATGAACTAAACTGGGATTTTTGTTATAGGCCTGGGGAAGGTAAAACATATTAAAAACCCACTTGCAAAGCACTTCCCTTGCACAGTTATCTTACTCCACTACAGTCAGTACTATGCACATATTCCAGTATAATTTCTATCATGTATTGCAGAATAATCAAACATCAATTATAACCAGCTTTCTCAGCAGTTTACCTGACACTTGCGTGGTATAAACAGGAAACTTTGAATGGCATAGTGAAGAATACTCAGTACAAAAGCTAACAAGACCTAACAAATTCATGAAAACACTGCCATAAGTAGAATTTTTGTATTTTATAGTAGAAATAATCTATTTATGACTTATAGTTAAATTCATTGTCCAAATATTAAGCAAAATAGTAAGATCATGCTTAGTTTGAGTAGTTTTAGCTTTGCAGAACCTGGCTCAGGATGTTTTATATGAGCTTTTGTTTACAAAACCAATACTCAATAGAAGGGTAGAATAATCAAGCTGTCCCATTAGAGATGATCAAAGTCTGGAGATTCACACTTTCATTCATAGTCTTGGTAAAATACACCTAGAACCAAATCCCAGGTCTGATGCATGTGATTCTAGGATAAGGTCATGAAAATAATTAAGTATATGGTTTTATCTTTCTATCCCTTTCTCCAACAAAAATTAGAGAAGCTAGAAGTCTGGGAAAATAAGAATCAGGTATATCAATTAACCTAGGAGGAAGCTGTTAGCACTAAAAATATGAAAAGTACAAAATTATTTATGTTTTTGTGTTTAGTTAAAAACAGAGCAAAGGTGGAAACCCAGCTTAATTTGTCTTTCATTACTTCAAGATTAAAATTGCCCAGGGTTTTTTAAAGGTACTTAAAAGTTACTTTATGGTAACTTGAGTTGTTTGGGCTTTTTTTTTTCCAATTCTTGTACAATGGCATTATAAATGATGAGAAATTACTGGTTATTGTAAAACTGCAATATGATGTAAAATTTTGAAAATACAATATGCAGTTAAAATAAAAGAACGAAGCATGAAATCAGTGGAGAACCTGTCTACTGATAATGTTTTCCCATATGAATGCAACAGATAAAAAATGTAATAAACTTATTCATCTACACCCACTTTAAATATCTGAGTTGATCAGCAGTTTCACTGATGTGCGGCCAGACTTTGAAGTCTATCTTAGCTCTCTGGAATTCAACCAGCCACTTTCCAGACCATGTAATGCATTGCAGATCTTTCCACATTATGTATTCCAGATGGCCATATTCTTTGTGCATTTTGCCCTTCTTATTAAGGTTACTGGGGTAATTTGGGAATAAAACTTGCATGCTACAAAGTGACAACTGACATATTGTTATGCTATTATGCTGGTTAGATACTGATGATGGACTTCAGTGAATGTTTATGAAGTTTGGGTTTGTTGTTTTTTCTCCTCTCTTTCGATCACTTTTATGCCCCTGGATAATCAGAAACTGAATGTGGCAGATTCTTCATGCATCACATGTAAGGATTGAGTTTCAGAGGTGCAAACACCCAAAACTTTACATGAACTTAATCATAGCTGGAAAAACTTAGAACCTTTTGGGGATCAAGCTGCTGGTGAAGGCAAGTTTTTCCCTAGGATTTCTGCAATAAGGAAAGAAGCCCATAAATTGAATTAGCTGAGGCCACCAAGCTTACCTTAGGGACCAGATCATCTATATCATTGCAATCTTCTGCCTAAGGTTGAATTCAATCATTCTCACAGGTGTCAGCAAGATCTTATCCACTGCCACCCAGAAAACTGGTGATAGGCAGCCAAGCAATATATGTCTCTTGTTCTCCTTAAAGGCTGTGAGAGCATATGACACGTTGGGAGATATAACAGTGTTGTTTGTCACTCAGACCTCTAGATGGATCTTCATCTTCCACTTCACACTGTCTGTCTTATTACATAGACTTGCAATAACCTTAGGTTTCCTAAGGCTACACTATTTTCATCTCCCTTCTCTCACTTTGCACTAATCTCTCATTCCTTCCTTGAATCTGGTAAGTCAGGAGTAGCTGGAACCCATTTGGAAAAATGTAACTCCTGAAACCACTACTTGTTGCATCTTTTGCTAGAGTAAATTAAAAAAACCAAACAAACAACAAAAAAGCTCAGATAACTGCCAAAAGCCTTAGACAAACATACATCTTAAGCCTACAAATAAAAGCACAGGCAAAAATTACTGAAAAAATTATGTTTTTCTTCAAAAGGAATTCCTTTGCACCAATGACTCAACAAGTCCACCAAAACTTGATCAGCATTGAAGAATTACGGTGTGCAGTCTTGAAGTGGGACATGGGTTAAGAATTGATTTCTCAGGGATAGCAGAATCCAAGCTGTTTTCAGATTTTAGTAATTTTAGCTGTTTACTTTGCAATATAAGTTTTTCTTTGAAAACTTCAAACTGATGAAAACTGAACCTCTAAATTATTAGCTTCCTGGCACAGCAAATGTCTTTTAGGTTGCAAAGGCAAAAGTAATGGAAAATGATCTTGCCAGTATATTGTCTGATACCACAATGAAATAATGAAAACTCTTCTTTTCCCCTGCCTGTGAATGTGGTCTAGCCCCTGAAATGGCACTGTCTGATATGGGTAATTTGTGAGTATAGCCTGGTACTCTTTACTGAGATGGGAGCAGTACATCACCTCCAAATATTAATTCTGTTTCCTACTGGAAACATTTCGCAGTGCTATCTCAGATGACTTGTGGCTGTTTTCCTGGCCTCCCATTGGTGTGGAGCCAAGTACTCAGTAGTGTTCCAGTTCTCAGGAAATTTCTGGGGAAAGGTGCTGGCATCAGAAAGGTTATTGGATGTCCCACAGGAGTAATAACTGCTTGACTATTTTTCCTGTGGTTTTCTTGAGTTCCTAGACACTCTCCCACACCCTCTTAAAAGGCATTTTCTTCAATGCTCTACCTGCTCCTCTGGCATGTACCAGTGGACAGAGATGCTATAACTGTATTTGTGGAGAGAGAGCATGGAGAGAAAGTGAAACTACAATCAAACTTCACCCCAGACAGTGTGCTTTGTCAACAGATATTTCATAATTGGTTCCTTAGCTGTTGTGTTTGCAAATGAGTTCTGTGTTTATTCAGGTTCCTTCTGGAGCTCTTCTTATTTTCACTATTCACTAGGAGCACTTCAAACCAGAACAAATCAGGCACTCTCCAAATGTGGCGATAAAATAACTAAGTCCTCTCCAGTACTTTTCAGCAGGTTGGTGGGGTTTTGACTGCACCTGTGACTGACCAGTTGTTAGCAGGGAAGAAAGCCATTAAGCTGAAGAATGCTTATTCCATTTTTTTGGACAGATCTTCACAATCAGAATTCAGTACTCACACACCAGCTTTTATTTTCTGCCATTGCTCATCAAGCAGAAAATGAAGGTATTTTCATATTTGCTGCTGGGTATAACATCAAATGAAAGTACAGCCTCCTGCTTTAAAAGAGGGAACAGCACTCATTGCTGCAATATGAAAAAATCTTAAAAATAACTTCTTACTGCCTTGTTTGGGTTAATGTTAATTTTTTATTTTAATTATCAAGTGAAGTGGCTCTTAAGCATAGTTCTGTTCTATGACACTGTTGTTCAGTTCAATGATTTGGGGTTGAAATAATTCTTCAGCAAACTTCTGTATTTTTACAAAGTACCTCATCCTTACTGTTGTGGGAAAAAGTATTGGGAGGTAGCTACTTATCTTAGCTTCTGCTGTTCTTATGCTGCCTGTGCTCTTATTTTTAACATCATTATGTCCCCAAGGTGTATTGGCATGGAGCTGCATTTTGTGTGGAGATCTTTACATTTGCCCTGCAGGTGTCACTGTCCAATACACAGCACCCATGATGTAGGGAAGGAGGCAGAATCCAGTTTTGAACACAGACACAGAAGATTTATTTTCCTGATGCTACAGTCAGGGACTGCTGTCTCTGAGTCCAGAATGCTGCCAGTCATTGATGGGATGCATATCAGCAGTGTTTCTGTGCCCTGCTTCTTTGTCCACTTTCCTTAAGTGCTGAATCAATCATATTCACTTTCACTCCTTGATTTGGGAAACAAACTGAGCTACTAAATTAAGTGTTGGGAATTCAGGCCTAAGGAACTGGATGCCTTAGTCAGTATGGCATCAGAGATTGTATGTGACCAAAAGGAAACAAAACAGTACAAATTACTTTTATTTTTTATAATTTGTTTCTACATATTTTTGCATTATTACCATCAGAATAACCAAACTGAGGATTTATTCAAAGCTCTGAGTAATGAGGCACAATGATTGACATGGTTACATCTCTCCCATTGGGCAGTTAATTGAGCCGAAATCACAGAATCATAGAATATGTTGAATTGGAAGTGACCCACAAGTAGTATCAAGCCAACACTTAGACCTGCACAGGACCATCCCCAAGAGTCACACCACTGGCTGACAGTATCACCCAAATACTTCTGGAACTCTGCCAGTCTTGGTGCTGTGACCACTTCCCTGGGGAGCCTGTTCCAGTGCCCAACCATCCTCAGGGTGAAAAATGTTTTCTAATCTCTAACCCAAAGGTCCCCCAACACAACTTCAGGCCATTCCTCTTGTCCTGTCACTGGTCACCACAGAGATGAGATCAGTGCCTGCCCCTCCTCTTTCCCTCAGCAAGAAGTTGGAAACAGCCATGAAGTCTCCCCTCAGTCTCCTCTTTTCCAGGCTGAACATACCAGGTGACCATGGCTGCTTCTCATACGGCTTCACCTCAAGGCCCTTCATGATCTTCCTTTCCCTCCTTTGATCACTTCCCAATAGCTTAATATGTTTCTTATATTGCACTGCCCAAACCTGCACACAATATTGAAGGTGAGGCCACTCCAGTGCAGACCAGAGCAGGACAATCCCCTCCCCTGACCAGCTGATGATGCTGTGCCTGATGCCCCATAGGACACGGTTGGCCCTCTTGGATGCCAGGGCACTGCTGACTCATACCCAACTTGCCATCAACCAGGATCCCTTTCCATGGCACTGCTTTCCAGCATCTCATTCCCCAGTCTGTACATACACCCAGGGTTGCCCCACCCCTGGTGAAGAGTACTGCACTTTCACTTACTAAACTTCATATGGTTGGTGATTGCTCGGTCCTTTATTTTGTCGAGATTGCTCAGTTAGCTCCTCCACCCTCATTTGCCCTATAAGTGCTGTCTTCAATCCTCACAAGCCAGCAGCCCATTCACAACCATGTGGCTGTCTTTGCTGAACTCAACCTATTTCACTATCAGCAGATATCTAGAGGTACAAGGACAATGATGACACTATGTTAGCACCAATGGCACCTCTATAGTATGACCAAAGCCATGTCTCTAGAGGAGGAGAACAACAGTTCTCCCCTAGAGACACTGGTTAACAAGATTATTTGTCACTATTCAGACCAGGAAAAGGAAGATTTCCACCTATGCCCCAGAAAGCTCTAGTCTCTGGTATTTATTTCTGTGTTGCTGCCTCTGTTACAGATTAAACATTTCAAGGACGCCTGCTAAATGCTGGCAGCCTGTCTATGGCTCCAGGACACTTTTCAAGCTTTATTTCTATAAGGGAAGGTGTTTTGGAGTAGAGCATGTTCATCTGAGCACTTTGGACCCATTCCTCTGCTTCTTCCTCAGTATCACCAAGGGGTGAGACAAGGCTATATTCCTGCATCATCTTCTTATTTCCCATATATGGGTTATAGATACTGCTCACGAATTTCTCTAATGCCTTGCTTGAGGCCTTGCTGGTACTGCCTGCCTTCTCACCCTGCTCTGGCAGCAGATTCCAGAGGTTCACTGTGTGCACTGCAAATTAATACCTTTTCATCTGACTTAAGGTGACCTATAAATTTCATGGAGTGTTCTCTAGCATTGTGACATTTACCAACCAGGATCCTCACATCCAGGTTATTCACTACCTTTATGGGTTTGTAGATATGTCATATCAGGCCTCAGCTCTCTTCTTTCTGCACTAGAGCCACAGTTCCTTCAGACTCTTCTGCTGAGGCTATGCTCCACCAATCTAAGTAATTTTCTTTCCCCCTTGTGTATGTTTTCCCACTACATTGCACCTCTCTCTGGCTTCAGACACAAGCTCTGCATGCAACACTATGAGGTTTTATTAGGTGGCAAAACAATGTCCTCTGCCATCAGGATCCTTCCTGTTGATGCTCAACATACTTTTGGATTTTTTGGGGGCAGCCAAGAGGGTTTACTTAACTAAACTAGAGAGAGTAAAGATGTATACAGAGACTTGAGGGCTTTGGCTGCAGAGAGTTAGTCATCAGAGAGGGTGTTCAGAGAGGGAACAGAGGTCTGCTGAGAGTCATGGCTGGTGAGTGTGAGGGCATAAATAAATTGTGGCTTATGTCAAGTGCTTGTGTATGATGAAGTGACAGCTTTGAGAGGGAGAAGAAACTGGTAACGGCTTTTGTTCTGCATCATGGTATCCCAAAAGCAAACAGGTAATTAATTTGCAGTCTCTTCTGAAGAGGGGCAGCGGCTCAGACAAAGGGTCACCACTCAGTAGCCATGTTTTCTGTGGGTAGCATTTATTGCCTCAGACTGAAATGTTTTAAGGTGAAAAATTAAAAAAGAAAAATAAATGCCAATATCTTTGAACTAGGGTTTGGGGTTTTTTCTCTTCAGCAGTGAGACAACACATGTTTTTCAGCACATCTCTCAGATAGCTGGCCAGCTGGCTCACTTGCTCAGGGTGAGTTTTCAGTGTCTGGAAATGTCCTGACAGATGACCCATGAGTGGTCAGAGATCAGAGACTCAGTGTTCATGCTGTGAGATCACTCACAAACAGATTTCCCAGCCTCCTGGGAAGAGTCACAGTCACCATTTCTCCACTGATTCCTAGCCAGTGTGGTATGAAAGCAAACTATCAAAAAATCCCTGAACTGTAATTTAAACCACTGAAATGCACTTTTTGTATAAGACTTTCATTAAAAGCCGTATATCCCATAGAACAGCAAGCCACTTTTTGCAGAATCAATGCTGATTATGACAAGTATTTCCTTCAAAAATGTTCTTTTACTTGAGTCTCTTCATGAGCCTCAAGAAATCAGTGGGCTTCACTCATAATTTGCTGTGGAGCTAACAGTGTTTGTTAAATGTGGTGGTTACATGAAACATAACTCATATTCTAATTTCTCACTCACATATTTTTAAGATCTATTTCTCATCAAACCCCCTCCATTACAGGTGCACTTTAGGAAAGAGAGCTAATAATCTGGCATGACTCATGTAGTGAAGACCTGACACCTCCAGACATTCTTTTCAAGTGCTGTTGGCATTAGTTAATATTTTCCACCTTTACTTAGGTAATTTCCTAGTTTTCTATAGACAAGAAAAACATTCCAATGACACCCACAGCTCCAAACCACTACTTAGCACATAATGAACTAATTTAAACCAAGTCAATTTAATTCCAATTTTCTGCCATGTGAAACAGATGCTTTTGCCTAGGCCAAAAGCCACACATAAAGAACAGTAGCATGTGAGTACATTTCTAACTCTAGGTGTAAATCAAGCCTACATAGTACTATATTTCAAACAACATTAAGTATAAAGTACCAAAATATATGAATTTACAGGCTTAACCACTCTATGCTTGCCATTTTATTCCAGGCCTCTTCATAGTGGTAAAAATTTACCTTTTGTGATGTTCTGTTTGCTTGTTCGTTTTGGTGATGAAAAGAAGGTTCAGTAGGTGCTTATTTTGTTTTCTGTGAAAGTGTTGTTTTGTACTAAAATATTTGTAACAAGCTGATGAAAATATCAATCTTCACAAGACTAAGCCGCTGAAATTGAACCTTTAGCATAAACTACTGAGTAAAAATAGCACCTTTTTACCACAGTGCATCCTACTCATACTGAAGTAATGATGACTGCAGCACATTAGACAATCTGTGTCTGCAAAAGGTGTGAGTCGTTTGAGCAATATACACTTTAATGTATGTGCATTTCAAGCTTTTGTATAGTTTTTATATAACCACACAGCATCAGAGTTTAGAACTGTTGCCGAAGTCAGAATACACAACAGTATCTCTCTGATACTATCCTGTGTGGCTGAAAATAGGACTGTAATTGCAAGTTATTAATTTAAAAGTCAAGGCTCCATGTTTTTAAGTCATAGACTAAAAAGAACATTTTCTAACATAATGGCATGTCTTCATGAAAAGCAAGTGCTAGCTTAGGAAAATATTTTATACTTTCAAGTCATTGGTGGCGGATGCTCTCTTTGCTGTGCTTTTCAGAAGCAGATGCATATCCAATAAGCTCCCTTCTGCTACTACAGAAGGCAGGACCCTATCCTAACAAAACCTTTGTTAAAGGAATAACATTTTGGTCCCCAAGAGGGAAAAGTTGCTAATTGGCTGTTTGGGCACATTTTGCCAAAGCCAACACAACAAAGAAGTTCTCTCAGCAGTCCTAGGATAGTTGCGAAATGTCTGAAGGAAAGAGGTGGTGGAATTTTTTTATACCATGTTTTCCTATTTTTGTTATTAATCCAATGGCAGGTTCAACTGTTTATCTTTGCATTTATTTTCTGATTGCTACCTTCGAGCTGCTATTGAGTGCAGTTTATAAGTGAATTCAGATCCAAAAAAGTAAGTAAAGTGACACAGAGCAAAAGGCTGAGATGGTAGGAGCTGAGCACACCTGTCATACTGCAAGATAAAGGAAACAATTAGAGAACCTTCTAGAAAAAATACATGGTCTTTAAATATAGTAATATCTAGAGAGATTACAATCATCTTGTGTGTGAACTCTGCCTTTGTGATGGACAGAAATGCAGAAAATCATACATTCAGTAGGTAACAATCTAAAGGATGTCAGTAACTCAGATATCTGTGTACCTAATGAGTAAATAACTTCTGGAGCACAATAGGAGCAGTACTCTAGTTTTGCTTCAGACTAACTCTGATCTGGATTATGCTACATGTGCATTAGCAGTGGGAATACAGTCAATGTGCTGCTCAGTATGTATGTATGGCCA
The DNA here is from genome assembly GCA_013396695.1 of Sakesphorus luctuosus. NCBI lineage: Eukaryota > Metazoa > Chordata > Aves > Passeriformes > Thamnophilidae > Sakesphorus > Sakesphorus luctuosus. The sequence goes on along the minus strand of VWZD01004084.1, from coordinate 85,210 downwards.
GACTTTGTGAACCAAGATTTGGGCAGGGCTCTCCCCACGTGGGTGTGCCCTTCCAGCCTGCGCAGTGGATTTTTAAGGTGAGGCACAGCGTGCGCAGAACTGACTCCACCGTTTAAGTCCTGAGGTTCATCTGCCACGGCCGAGCGAGCTTGGACAGTGACAGTGAAGTCCTTGGGACTGTCACAGTACCCGGTACTAACCAGGGCTGACGCTGCTTAGCATCTGAGATCTGACAGGATCGGATGGCAGGGAGGCATTGAACTGCCCAGGGACTGCTAAGTGATGCCCTCTGATTTAGTTTAACCATAAGGAAATGCAGTTTGTATCCCTGAGACCAGTCAGTGACCGGAAACTCCATGTGCTAAGCTGAAGTGATTGAGAGACTTCCCTGAAGTGCTCTCTTACCTAAACCAAAACAATAATATTACCTAGTGGAACTAGAGCAGCGGCAAGTTCTGTGAGCCAGCAGTTCATGCTGCTGTATCTGAGAACTAATGAGAATAATGAGAACTGATGAGTTGCACATCATTTCACGAGACTGATGATGTCACTGCTCTGGTTTCATGGCAGTATAATTCTAGTGACAGACGAGAGAATCAGAAATCACTCATCACTATATACTCAGTATGTAATGCATATGTCAAATAAAAAGAAATGCTATTTAACATGAATTTCATGTACTCCAATGCAAATTGTTTCTCAAAACAGCTTTGTACCTGTATGGAAATTTAGGTCAGAGAGCATCAGGTGCTTCAAGAAGGGAAACTAGGCACAACTGTTCTTTGTGGAACAGGTTTTGAGGGCAGTGATTTCACTAGAGCTACCACCTGTGCTAGACTTCAACCTCTTCCAAAGACCGAAAACTATACAGTGTGTTGTAATAGTGCAGGAAAGGATGAGGTGGAGACATGAGCAAAATAAATGGCATTACCAGGTACCTGTGGCTAGACTGGAATTGCCTGAACTGTGGAGTGTTGTTCCTTTGGAAGCTTCTCTTTCCACCTCTGTGACCATCATGTGACACAGTAGTAGTTCAGGTGTAATTCCAGCCAGACTAGTTATGTAGGTATTGCACATTCCTCAGCACATCCAGGAACTTTGGTGAAAAACAGGATATTTGGGGCTTTTTTCAGCATTTCTAAGGAAACAATGAGACAGTAATTTCTTTGTTTTCGAAAATGATACTGAATTTGTATCCAATTACAAGAAGTACCTGGAAGCTTTCCCATTGTTGGTCCTCCTCTTCCCTGAGGGATCAGCCTTGCAGTCCTGGCTCTGGCAAGGATCCCAATGCTCTAACAAGGGCTCACCTTGAGTCTGTGTTGCTGACTGGGCACTTGGTGGATAAGTTATTTGGCCAGTGGGGATACACTGGACCTAATGGTCCTTTTGCTGAAAAAAACCTCAAACATGTTTCTTGAAACTATTCTATCTGCATTAAATTCAATCAAGTATTTCCCTTGATGTTCTTTTAGTGATTTTAAATGGTAATACATGATATTTTGATATCTTATGTTACTAAACTGTATGAAAACATATAAGAAAATGCTTTAATTCATTTCATGAAAAGAACTGTATTTCCAATTCTACTTATCTGATTTTTAATTTTGCTTAGATAAAGCAAAATCCTTTTTAAAACACTCTTGCAACCCTTTCTGCCTTTACATTTGTGCTCCTTAGACTCACCAACATCAGTAATTCTGTCTTGAGAAACCTGAAGGAGTGAAATGACATCATTCTGAATCCCACCTGTTTGCCAAATATTTAGGACAACTGATAGATTTGTCACCATTAGCAGGTGACAGGGCACAAGAATGACAGCAACCTGTCCATTAAATCACAGAATAACACAAAATCATTTAAGTTGGAGAAGACCCTGAGATCATCAAGTCCAAGTGCGGCATCAAATCAGATCTGGTGCCCCTTCAGTTCTGCAGGTAGAAAATGAATTTATTTCTCTTTCAGTATTTCATGGATTTCAGAAGAGAAAGCTTTTTACTGGAATGCATCTTATAGCATTTTATCTTATCTAATGTTAATGTTTCTCATGCCAGAGAACTGTGGGGGGTTTTTTGGTTTTTCTGGGGGGGGTTTGGCGTTTTGTTTTAACCTGACAGTTACCTCCCTAGAAAAGGCCTTTGAAATAATCTGTTGTCAATGCCTGCTAATGTACAGCTCTGTCCTGTCAAATGGGAAGACTCTTGCAGACAAAGTAGAAGTTTAGTTAACTAGTCTGTCAGAAGAGGCATTAGGAAAGTGTCTTGGGTTGAGCTGGCAAAATGCCAACTGCCCAAGTACAGAGAAAAGGTTCTTCCCCCGCAACCAGCCAAGGGAAAAGGGAAGAATTCGGAGAGGGAAAAAACCACTCCAAACTAGTTTATGCTGAAACTAACTACATGTATTTATACAGAAAAGAGAAAATTAAAAGAAAACTACAATATAACACACACTTACACAAGTTATATATAACTTCCCACTCCCCAATAAGCACAGATTTTACCATTCTGACTATAAATCATTCTTAAAAAAGTCAATTCCCCAAAGACAGACTCAAGCAAAGAGAAGAACTAAGAACAAACATTTTACTTCCCTTAGATAACATGATGGTGAGCCGGTGCTGTGGGCTTGGGCCTCTCCATCCCTCCTGGGACAGCACGGTGTGTTCTCTGTACCTTGGCCAAAGTGAAACTGCTCAAGCCACACCCACACACTGGACTTTACTGCTATTGAGAGGATGTAGTATGGTATGGAATACAATACTATTGGCTAGAAGAAGTCAGCTGTTAGCTAGCCCAGCCCAGCTCAAGGCAGCTGACAATTTCAGGCCCAAATCTGAATTCCAGGGCCCAAGTTTAGGCCTACCTGGCTAAACCCATAACAGAAAGAAAACTAAAACTACTGAATACATCCTGCTGTGGCTCCCTAGGCTCACAGTGGACACTTTGTAGGCAGGCCCTTGTGTCTGACACAGATGGGTTGGTTCCACCTTGGTGCCTGCTGGGAGGGGTAGTCACTGCCACTTTCTCCTCTTCAATCCTCTTTTGAAGGCAACAGAAACCAAGAGTGTGTTGAAGAACTTGAGGACAGTGCCAAGATGGTAGGCAGCCGCAGGGTTCCCCAGTTCTACTAGGAAAACGGACAGTGGAAGCATGCATTCCTCAGTGAAGTGTGGAGCACAAAGTACTTGCTTCAAAGCTAAAGGAGCGACAATGGTGACTGCACTCATAGACATACTCCAGAGCTGGAGCCTGGCCAGGGTGTGAGGATGCAGTGAGGCATCTGTTACCTGGCTTCCTTCACAGTGCTCTGCTGTGTAGGAGACTTTGAGATCTTACAATGGGACATACAGCCTGCTATAGTTTCTCTTTTGTTGCTCAGACCTAGCCATTTGTCTATGAAAGTTTTGATGCATACCTTAGTTTTAAAAATCAGGATTTTTTTCCTACCTCACCCATAAGTATCACCAGAAAAATAGCATAGCTTTGCTTTCACTTTAATCTGTTAAACACTGTTTTCTTTCTTAAGTAAATGCTTAAGAAAGAACCCTAGCATGTGCTAGGGTTCAAAATTTTTTATCTTACTAGTTTGGTATTTTGCTAGAGGATAGAAAAACTATTGTTTACCAGTGATTTCTTATAAATAACTATCACACCCATTTTTATTTCTGGATTCCACAGAGAACGAACAGAAAAAAAATGTTGACTGACAATTTAGTTTTAGACACACTGTTTCTAAGATAATTAGACCATCTTGAATGTTTTCATAATGGATTATTAGGAGTTTGCAACTGCACCAAAAATGACAGAGACAGTAGACATGGAGGATAAGAAAGTGGAGGCATCAGAGATCACAAACACATATGAATAAATACCAGCTAAACACACTGAAAGGCCAAGATGAAATTCCAAGAATGTAATTCTGACATTGAAGGATTTTCTCCTTGAAAATAATGGGACATTTTTCCTTCTAACTACATACAAATGGAAGAGTCTAATCTATAAAAAATGTTCTTTGTCAGGGTTAGCATTACATAAATCACAGCCATCTCACTTCAGTCAGTTTTAAACCAGAAAAAAATCCCTGAACTCATTTTGAAATATAATACCTTGAACGGAGCCAAGACTATTGCGAGTGCATTTATTAAGAATTCTGGCTCCCTGCTTATTTGGGAACATTCAGAGCCTCAGAGTTCCAGCTGGGTTGCTTCATATTGACTAGAAATATGTCAGAGCATATAGCCTGTGATTGGATGCAAACCTTTCACATGCATGTTTTCATTTGAACCCAGATAAGGATCACCCTTTTAGAAGAACAAAATTGATGTGATTAGGTACAATGCATTCTAATTGTTCTGCTCTACTTAGTATTCACTAAAAGCAACTGAAATATCACATTGATTTTTCAGCTGCCTTTGCAACCTTCTCCCAATTCATTATATATGTTTGAGGTGCACTTTTGAAAGCGCAGAAATAAAAAAAAAATACGCAGCTGGCAGCACAAATTCAGAAATGTTTTGTACTTTCCAGGACAGGGGAGGCACAGTTTAAATCAACCTATGATACTGAGGTCAGAAATATCTTCTCCCTTACAGTAAAGCTATACACATACATGCCAAGTACATGTTAATTCTCCTGGTAAGTCAGATCAGAGTGATCTTGGTGTGTTCTAGCCTGACAGCATTTCTCAGTTCCATTTCCTCATGAACCCCTTTATCTAGGGTACGTGTGTGACACTTGTAGAATGTGGCACGTTATTTTAGGTTGCAGACAGATGTGCACACATCTTCTAAGAGTCCAAATCCTGCTCACTTCATTCTGAGTACGTTTGTCTTGTGTCTTTGTCTCCATTCTCCTAGCTTAAATCTTATGCTAAGAAACCGCTGCCAGTTCTTGACAAACACCCTAGGCTCACCCTAACTTTTGGGGGCTTAGACTGTGACACCAGATGCATCAGGGAAAGCATGAGAATCAATGTTCTTTATTGTTCCCTGTTGGTGTCAGCAGAATGAGAAGAAGCAAGGGAAAGTTAAGGAAGATGGAAGTCTACAATCTTATTTTCTTTTATTTGTTGGTGTGTCTCTGGTACAAAATCAGAGATAGACAGAAGTAATGTACCACACTGGGTTCCTTGAGACTAGGGCAAAGGGATGAGTGGAAACCTGGTTCAGACAATCCTCTGGGAACTGTGAAGCCATGCAGTACTGTATTTTCAGTGGTACTTGCTGCTCTGGTTGCCTAGCCCAGGCAGGGAAGCCCCTTGCAGGCAAAATTGCATGTGACAGTTTGTTGGCTTTGCTCAGTCTCAAGGCAATGCTATGATCCCTGCCCTACCAGCAGAGTAGGCATTGGCACTGCTGGGTCAGGTACCCCTCCATCTGCAGCACTGTTCTTCATGAGTCTGGGGCAAGCAAATGTGGGAAAAGAAGTGCTGTAGGTGCAGCACATTCTTTGGTTGTGTAGGGCTGGCTAAACTGCCTCTTGGGCCTGTTGTCCATGAGAGAAAGACATTGCTGCAGTCTATGCCAGTTAAGATAGACCTATGGTGAAGGGATCTTCCCTCTTCCCTCATTTTGTAACCAACATTCTGTAAGTGTCCGGAGGTATAAACCAATGGATGTGTAATGCTGACATCAAAATACAAGATGAAAAAGCAACCTAATTTGGGAAATAGTTTCTTGCAATGCTGTAGGATCCACAGCTTTTCTATGAGCTCTATCTTGTTTTAATGCTATGTAGCACTAAAACTTTCTTTTACCTGAGTTGAGCTTATTTGCAGGTCCATTGTAATTTTGTTCAGCAGCCATAACTTTTACTTCTGTTGAGGAGTTCTGTTTCAAAGAGGACAGTATGTTGGACCTTATTTCTTCTACTGCAATCAAGCATTGTTAAAGTAACAAATGATTCTCTCAGATCTTTGCCCATGCAAGCGTTCTGACACAGGGAATTTTTACTTTTTAAACCTCTTGGAAAAATATTCAGCTAAGCTTCTGGGCTCTGATTCAGGATAGGACACCCCTAATGTTAAGCATATGTCTTGGAATTGTCTTTTAAACCAAGAGATGTGAAATGTGTGTTTCCATTACAGATTGCAATTAAATGTTGTCCTGGATAGGAATGTGTTCTGAATTTGAGCATTAATGAGAGTATACAGGGACAAACAATAACTACTTTGTAGATTTACATCAGAGCTAGATTACGTGTTCACAAAAGCAGTGTTTACACATGAGGGAAAGTAGGATCGACTATAAGGCAGCCAAAGATATAGCTACACCTTGCTGTTTTCAGAGAGATTGTTAGATTTTGGGGCCTTAGCTCTTTAAGATCTTGACAGTTTTCTTGGAAGACTGGAGTCTTCCAACATTCATTGCATTTACGGGCATTCAGTGCTTTGCAGAATTAGGTCCAGCTACACAATTTTGAAAAATCTCTTTGATGCTTGGTGGCTATATTTGAAATTCATAGCATTATTTTTTATTATTTTTATTCACACATGGAGCACAGCCACTTCAAGCACATTCATATGTCTAAAATCAAGATGAAAACAAATATTCTGGGGTTTAAGAAAAGTTTCCAATTATTTCTTTTTCATATATCCAACTTTGAAGACAGAGCTATGGAACGTATTTTTGGGCTGCGTCCACAAACATACGTGATGAGGGCAGTGTTTGCTGTGTACCACCTGTAGCAGTGAGTGCATATGCTAGAGAGCTGGAGGGGTCAAGTCACAAGCTAGTATCATCTTTCTCAAAGACAAGAGAAGTTTCCTGAGTCTTTTAATGGGAGGCATTTGTCATATGATACCTCCAGTGGTCTTCCAAGAGTCAGCTGTAACATAACACTTCTCAACTAAGACAATAAATTTGTTTAAATTTAACAAGAAAAAGACACCTGGCTCTGTACCAGGCCTGATAAGCAAGAAACAAAAAGTAACTGAAAGGAGAAAAAAACAACAACCAAAAAATAATTGAATGTAAAACACTTTTAGACTCCCACCCTCCCCTCCCTTCCCTATTTTGGGATAATTTTTTTCCATTGTCTCATCAGATGTGCTGATGGAAACCGAGGTACGACACTTCCGTAGTTGTCCCGGGTTCCAGAGCCCTCTGTCCTTCAGAGAGGCCAATAATGAAGACAGAGGAGAGAGGTCGGGATGTGCCTGCCTGACTGGAATGCAGCCGGAGCTGAAAGCTGACACCAGCTCGATGGAAAAGGGCTCGAGCAAAGGCTGTCTCCACGACAACAGGGTATTTTCCCTGTGATGCATTTACACAGTGGGGTTAAAGTTCTGTGAAAGCAACAGCTGTTGTAAAAACATTGTATTAAATATGCTCAGAACTGTAAAACGCCTGCTCCTCATGTTGCACTTCGCTGGAGAAAAATGTGGAAACTTGTGGTATGTCTGAGGGGGAGTTTCTGCTCTCTCAGAGGCTGTTTTATAAATGTCATGCTACATTTTCAACCTTTTCCTACTAAGAGAGCTTCTTCTTCAGACCATTTTCCTCTAAAGTTGACTTTCAAGTTAAAAGCTAATAATTAAAGCATGACTGGGTCTATGCTTGACTTTTAGCCCTTTAAACTATGCCTTTTATTTGAAAACTTGACTCCCACTACATGTATACTCTTGTGTTTGGGCATAAGCAGCTGCAAATGAAGCCTGCTGGTCCTGGTGCCACCCACACATGGCCCAGCTATCATGTGCAGTTCAGACTCACCAACACTAATATTTTTCCATCCCCAGAGAGCAAATCTCCTGCAATGCTCTCCTGTTATAGACTATGTTAACCTCTGAAGAGAAAATTTCCATGTAGATAAAATACTACCATGTTCAAAATTCAGAGGCCGGCACAGATCATGGACTGCTTCAGAACTACTCTCTTCTCTCATTTCACAATTTTTAGATGCTTTTTAAATCATTACACAGTTTTCAAGTCATAAGGCAAAAAACTAGACATTGTAAGGGCCTCATCTCATGCACCCTCCCCTCCACTTCTCTCCCCTTCCTCCGTTTACTTATTTTTTTCTGATTCATTGCATTGGGTCCTCCACCCTGGATTATATCTCTCCACTAGTGATTTTGTCTTTTTTTTTCTGACAAAAATGGGCCAATGTTGCTCCTTTCCCAAAGGTACTCAAAGTAAGCAATTTAGTGAATTTTCAAGCATACTGGCTCTGAGCAATGTGAACCTTTCCATCTCTGGTAATAATAAAAATAGGAAATTATTCTACCATAGAAATCAAGCTTCAACATCTGCAAATAGCTTGTTCTAATGCACTTGGCAACAGTGCCAAAAAAGTTTCTTCATCCTTCTCCTAGCAGCTGCTGTCATCACAACAGTTCAACTGCCACTGAAATGGCTAAATGTTTCTGCAAAGCTGTTTGTGTGTGTTTCAGGAATCGCAGAAAAGAGGGCAGGAGAAGAAGGTGTTGTTTGTATATGTGAACTCACAAACAGGAAAATACTGCAAATTTCATTCTTCCCCATCTCTTGAAACATATTCAACCAATTGAAGTGATCAGTGTAAAGATTATTTTTGACTACATGAACTTATGTGTGGGGAAGAACTGATTTAAAATAAACAGTGTTTTGGTAAAGATCATTTAAACACATATCTGAACACATATATAGAAGAGAGAGATCTCAATATCTGAGCTTGACTTACTTCCATAAGGTACAAACTTGAAGGTACAAACTTCACATATTTTGTACATCTGTTGGAACCTGGCAGAACAGGAGTTGTAGGCTTTTTACTGCTGCCAGAGTCCATGTGTATTGGATTATTCTGTTGCCCCACTACATGTTAGAGAGTGGATCTATGTGTCATTGAATTCCTGTCTGAAAACACAACACCCATTCTTTTTCAGTAGGAAAAACATGCATGAGCTACTTCAGCAGTTTTCAGAATCTCAGCCTAAATAATTTTGACTAATCAGAAGTGAGAATGTAATCTTACTTGAGACAGAGTCAAACCCATTGATTTCAGTCGAACATTTGGATGTTCAGCACTCATCAAGTGCCCCTACTCTGTAGGGGTAAACCCCCAGCCATTCAAGAAAATCCTCTCAATTATGGAAGCCAAACATCCCTTGGTGGAAGAGAGGCTTTCAAAAGACACTTTCAAGAATTTTGCCAGAGAAACCGGGTGAGCTGAGTGTCTGCCCAGTACCAGCTGGGATCTGGGAGCACCATTTTTGAAGTAGAACAAATTAAAGCCCCTTGTCTGCTTTGATTTGTTGTCATTCCAAATTTTGATGCCATTTTCCCATCCATGTCCTCTTCATTCTTCTGTTGCCATGAAATTCATGGCCATCAGAGAAACATCTTCAAGTTCAATAACCAGAAAGCACCACAATACCCTCATTACCAGAGGGTTCTAACCAGTAATTATTTAGATGAAATCCTTCCAAACATCAAGAGTTTTTCAGCTTTCTTTTTCAATATTTTCTCACAATCCCAGAGGTTAAGAGCCAGATCTTCAAACAGCCCCTGTGACTGGCAGTATCTCAGTTTGCTAGATGGAAAAGGAAGGGATTCTGTCTCCAAGGGGAGGGAAAAAATGGGAAGCACTTAAAATTTAGGGGCACTTTGAAATAACCCCTGTGCCTAAAAGTCTCACTTCTGGATGAGCTGTTACCAATATTATCAGAAAATTGTTCTTCAGATGAACCAAGTTAATTCCCTGATGAACCCATTATCCTGCTCTCAACTGGCACACAATTCCTGGTTTTATATCAGAAAAAGGACATTGTACTTCTCTTAAGCCCAAACCAATATGAAATCCTATTGTTATGTCATTCACCACAACAATAGGCCTTTGGAGCACTCAAAATGCCTGCCTGTCAATTAGGTTACTATAAGGAAGGAACAGGATATTGTTTATATCACAATGATCAGTGAAGGTATATACATTAGACAGATGAAAGCACTCTGCTGTGTTTCAATAAGCCCAATGCAATCAATGCTGATACAATGAATATCAAGCAGGTCTCTTGCAGCAGACTACACAGGTATCAGCTGCACCATATCTGGGTGTCCATTATAACTCAATAGGTGATATGCTCCACAGATTGGCAATGATTTGGAGCACTGTGCCTCAGGGAAGGCTATAGATGGGAGGAGGGGTTCAAAGATACCTAACAGCCTGGCACTGACCCATTGAAAATAAGGAAGTGGTTTCATACAGCTTCATCATTTGCCTTTGTTATTAGGAAATAAATCAACCTTTGTTTTTTCTGGACAAAGTGAAGGAATGTCATTATGACTTATAAATTGTGCAGTTGCAAAACAATCATGAAATCTTCCCAGTTAAATCTGAATAACTTTAATTGTTGGGAATTTAAACTTTAGTCTATTGAGTGAAACAAATGTCTAAGTAGAGCTCTTCATTTAAATTCTGAGTTTGAGATAAAACCCACATAAAAAACTCCAAACCAACTATGAGTCTGGTTTAAGACTGAACAAATCTTATGGTTGCATCATTTAACGCTTTTTGACTGAAGATGAGGTGAAATGGAGATATCACAAAGTGGCAAATTAGTGCTTTATTTAGTAGTGCTTTATTTATGCAATTGTAAATGCACTCAGAGTGTTATTTCCATTTCATGTTACTATACAGGTCCCTCAAGTCTGTCTGGAGTCTCAGTCCTGAACACAATGGTGCATTAGTAGTTAGCACATGAAAACAAAACCACTGAAGACAAACATACACAAAGTCCCTTGCTTGCTTAGGGAATAGCATCAAACATTTTTACACAGTGCTCACTCTCAAGTTATTAAAGTTTGCCCACAGAAATTATACCATTGAGATGAATGTCTCTGACTTGATGACAGGAAGATCAAGCAAAGCCTAGCAGAACAAACAGTATAATTCTTGAGAAATGGACAAAAGCATTGTTCTGACTTTGCATATGACAAAAAGAAAATGCTCCACTTAAAAAATAATGCCCCTCCATCATTAAGCAGATGAGCTGGCATCACTGATCTAGCAATTGGAACTACAGGCTGAGAAATTATCTGTGAGTAACTTTGGCACTCTGATAGCTATGATTTTATTGGCACATTCATGGTGTTAGAGCCCTGCACTGCTATAATTTCCTTTTTCCAGCCTTTATCTTCAGCTAAACTCCACCCCCCACAGATTTTCACACTGTCCCTTCTCAGAGATGACCTCTCTTCCACCTCTGACCTCTTTCAGAGTTTTCACCCTTGCTTTAACAATTGATTTATGATGTGCCTGTGAAAGGGTCAAGCCTACTTTTACGGTTTGCTTAAAATATTTCTTTTTTTTTGGTAGATACAGAAGTGGTGCTTAATAAGTGCTAAGTAAATAAACTAAGGATTGGAGACAGCTTCCCTTCTCTGCTAACTACTAGATGTCTCTAAAACTCTTTGTAACAATTGTTTACCAAGTCTTCAAACAAATTAACTGATAACTGCAATAATTTTGTGCCTAATGAAATGTGTCAAGAGTTTAGGATTTCCAAAAAGAGTAATTTCAAATTAAGTTGTCTCACAGTTCAGTGAAAAGGCAACCACTAAAGATAATTCAAGGACTTGTATATGGAATGGACAGGAAGTCTATTTTTCTTTTAGTTTGACAGATTGATCTTTCACAGGAAAAAAAAAAAAAGGCAAGAGGACTACTAGGCATAAACTTTCTTTGCCTCCAGCCTCCCTGTGCCAAAGCTCCTTTTAACCTCCCTTCAGGTGGTGTCAGGAATGTAGGATCAATCCATCACCTCAAAGGCAGAGTTTTTTTCTTCTGCTGCACTTGTCCATTATTCTTTATATGTACCATAATTTAATATGTAAATTCAGTTGTGAGATTTTAATTTGATCCTTATCATTCACTTTGTCTAAAAAACCTGGACTGCCTATATTGAGATTCTTAAAAATCAACTGGATACTTGTGCTGGTGTTTATGAAGCTCCAAGTAAATACTGACTACATGACAATGCTTATCCTTCTTGCCACAGATCATATCATACATGAAACAATTTGAAAATATGAAGAGTGTGTGTTGAGGTTCTCTGTTTCAAGTAGAACTGCACACTAACATTTTCTCTATAAACTTTGTCACATGTGTCTTTACCCAAGCTAAGTGGTACCAGATGATATTTTTACAGATGCCAAAAGAGATGTTCTCTTTTTTTTTTCCCCTAGACATTTAAAACTTGATTTACTCTCCTGACAATTTAATAGCCAAAGAGACATTGGTTTATTGATAATTTTTTTCTTATTTTCACATTTCTTTGAAATGTTACCAAAGTGGAAAACTTACCAAGATAACACTTAGCAGTCTGTTTGGTTTGACTAGGAAAGCTCAGAGAGGATAAATTTAGATGAAATTCCTCTCTTTATAATTAAAAAATACTAAATTGTTATAGTGCTTGCATGGTTTCAAAGCAGAACCATATGCTAGGAGCTGGAATGGGGAGACACAGGTGAACAGAAACCACTGGTATAGAAACAGAATGCACCGTTCAATTTTGTCATGCTTGCCCCTGTGCTGAAGCCAGAAAGGAAGCTGAGGCAGTTTTGTTCTCATGTACCCTGTGTAGGAAGAGCATGGAAAGATCAGATGGAGCAGAACAGAGGGTTTGAAAGAATCATCTTCTAAATACAAAGACTGTTGTTAGGACTGGACACTGTCTGCCTTGTCACCATCTACCTATATTATCACCAGACACAACGAAGTTTATTCATTAAAGGCCCCACTCTGGGCTCCTTTGGCATGCCTAACACTTCGGCAGACTACAAGGATCTTCAGAGTGTTCAAAGGATAAAAGACTGAATACTATTTACAGTTTTGCTGATGTTGGGAGGTTGGCCAAAACACTAAATTCCTTTCTCAGTCCATGCTCAGCCTTGAGCTAAATGTATAGCAAAAATAAATAAATAAAAACTATGAAAAAGGTGACCCATTGAAAGCACTGCCTTTGTTTCTGTAAAAGATCTGGACTGGTGTCACTGGTTACACGTTAGTATACAGAAAATGGCTTTTTATCTTTGAAGTTTTCTGTCTGTTTTAGTTCTTTTACATTAATCACCCCTTAGTTTCATTTACAGGATGCAAATTACCCTTACTCCTCCTGCTCAGATCATTTAAGCTAGCAGGTCAGTGAGCTGACAGGCCAGAAAGTAAAGTAGTTGGGAAAAAGTTTATGAAAAAAAAAAGGAGCTGAAAATACTTACAAATCCTGACTATGCTTGACAAAAACCAGAAGTGGCCTGTGAACTATCAATTAGCTGAAAAGCTGGTATAGATCAGTGTCACTGCATTGAAGACAATGGTGGTTTGTCAGCTGAGAAGAAGGCCAAGTGGACAGATAGAAAAGGATCTTTTCCTGGCAGAGTTAAACCAGCTCACTTACTCCTTTCTGAAAACTTCTTTTCACTGCCTTCCATGGAAAGCTTTGACTTGGGAATATTTTGAATGTTGGTGAATAAACACTTCCTGCCTAACTATGTCCATAATGTACTGACAGTATTACAGGCTAACTGTGCCTAATTTTGTCAGTGCTACTCCTATGCTATAGCCACTTTTCAACATCATGTTTAAAGAGAGAAATTAAAAATACATTCTGAAACCTTGGGATAAGGGCTTGTTGAAAGGTTTTCACCTCTGTGCCTACTAGCAGGAGCAGTGACTAAGTTTTATCATCCTTGTGAACTGGCATTTCAAACTTCCCTCCTTTGAACTCAGCCAAAATCTCTCCTTGACATTAGCTGAGCAGGAACAGGACCTTTGCTACAGAAAAGAGGCTGAACCTGGTGGCTAACATGAGGCGCAGTGTGTGTGTGTACATACCTGCCACACCAATGGCAGACATCTAGTCTCCACCTCCAAGGAACTGATGATTGTCTGAAAGCTGACTTGATCAAATCTTTTAGGTATCCTGATCTGGAGAAATAGGAAAAATTAAAGCAGAAGATTATAATAAAAACAAAGGGGCAATCATATGCTATAAGAAGATGCATGTATTAATTGCAGGAATAATGACATATATAGTAAGCTTCTGTTATGCTCATTTGTAGCCTTCTGAAATATTCTGAATGAATTCTGAAACTTTCCATGTGAAGTAGCAGTTTCTGCAATGGACAGATCCTGTGGAGTTAAGGGAAGAACAAAGGCTCGTGACAGGAGCAGAGTAGAGCCCTACGAGCAACTCAATACCACCTATCAGGTGATGGGCATCTCACAGCCATTTCTACTCCTGTCTTGGGCAACAAGACACAGCAACTCAAACTACTTCCACTATCAGTTTAAGGTACCTATCCCGCTTTGCCTGAAGGGGAGAACGGATTACTCTCTGGTTACCTTTCACAGACAGACATGTTCCCGTAGTACCCACCAGCCAAGACACGTGAATGATTGCAAAGAGCACTCAAAATCTGCAAAGCCACAGATTCGTGTTTTAAGCAAGGGAGGCACTTTGTTGATGTTCCTCCACTCAGTGTGGAGACTCTAGTTAGCTTCTGCTCCTCCATCTCCCTTCAGAGGAAATGGTCTCTGTCCTCTAAAAAAGCACTGGAACCTAGCTGCTGAGGGTGGAGGGATCTCATGTTCAACAGAAACACCGTAGGAAATTTAGAAGGGGTTACAAACAAGAGTAGGGACAGCAACTCATCTTTCTTCAATTCCAACCATCTCAGCTTTTGTGCCAACAGAGCATGCAGCTAGTCTGATCCACTGCCGCAGAAGCAGCTGTCATCCCTGTGGACTTTTCCTCCCTAGAATTCACCTAGGCAATCTTGGATTTGGCACAGCCACTAGACACAGAGACAGCATCAATCTCATAACAAGTGACCAGTGTCCTGAGGGGGATCTGGAAAAGGCAAAGATCATATGGACCTTCAGAGCAAAGTTGTACTGTGCTGCTGTGACACCACCCTGATTTGTATTGCCTATGGGAACATTTCATTGCCCACCAAAAAAAATCTGCATAGAAATATTAATTTTCTTCAAGGTTTTTGAGGAAAAAATAATACTTCTCCTTTAGTCCTACTTCAGTCTTTCCCTATATAGAGTTTGATTTCAGCTAAAACATGTAGTTTTGCTTTCTAACATGTTATTTTTTTCCCCCAAAAGTGAGACTCAGAGAACTCCCCATGGAAATCAGCTATGGATCTAGAGAAAGCACTGGAGGCTGGCAGCAGAGGCCTGGAGTAGATCTCAGGAACAAAATTCCCCTGAATTGGGACTAATACAAATAAAGGGAAAAACTTTATAAGTAACAGAAAGCCCTCAGATCCTTTTCCCCCTCTTCTGCCTCCTGCTGGTTTTCCCACATGAGAACAGAAGACCTTGAAAGCAAAAATTGTCCCACTGTTAGAACTGAATGACAATTGCTGTTCTGGGCCCATAATGTTATTATTACAGGACCAAATTCTGATACTGCTGATACTCAATGAATCCATCTTAATTTTAGTTGGGAGTCAGGTCAGGAATTGACATATGAGCTAAAGCTATAAACAGTGATTTTGGCTTGAGTCCTAAATCTTCCTGGCTTTTTTGCACAGCTTCACTATCATGATAAATGGCTGATCTTTATGGAGGAAATAATTTAGTTTCCAGTAAGATGATCAGAATGAATTATCAATTCAGCCATCTTTACAGCCAGTTCCTAAATACCATTTCAGCAAAACATAAGGATGTGTTATGTCATGACTATCCTGCTGGAATGAATTTTTAAATGTGAAGGAAAACAAAATGTTTTTAAGTTTGGGGGGTGTGCGTGTGCGTGCGTGCGTGTGTGTGTGTGTGTGTGTGTGTTATGTGAATTTCCCCTTAAAACATTCCTATCATGCTGCTTCATATTCATTAATTAGTCTGAGGTTTCCCTCGTGTTTAGTTTACAAAGCCACTTAAACCCACGTACCCATTTAACATATTTATGACCCCAGTTTTCTTTCTTTTCTCTGAGACTGTACCGTAATTGTTCTCTGGACTCAGGGACTGCAGAGTGCCTTCACTGATGAAAGGAGACAACATAAAGAAGGAAATGAATGTGTGAGGGATGAATACCTTCCACAAAACAACTGGGTGCAATTTGGCCCATGGCCCCGGGGGTCACTTTAATAGAGTGGAGCCTCAGTCTCTATTGAGTGTATGGGAGACTATTAACTCTTAACAACTCAGTCTCAGGTTATTTATTTATTGCTTAAATGATTTGTTATTGCTACTTGAATTTAATATACCCTCTGGGAACTGAGATGGCAGCATCACATTACAGAAAAACTAGAAGTTATTTTAAAACTGTGATTGAATTTTTATGAGCACCATAAAATCTTTCTGAACAAATAACTTACCGTTAGTCAGAAACTTCAGCAGGAAATCTGTAAAATTAAGGATTTATTAGAACAGTACTGTATTTGTGTGTTTCTCTGGAAAGGAGGGGGTTAAATATTTGATGCTTCAAGTATTTATTTTATTATTTGAATATAATAATATTTAAGTAGCACCTCATGTTTTCAAAAGACCTTACAGATACAATATTAACAAAATAAATCATTCCTTTCAGCCTGCGAATGTCTCATGTTCAGGGATCTAGACTGGTGCACACCTGTTCTGGTAGGAACGCTTTTTTCTGAAAACTTCAGGGCATCTGCAAGGAACAATGACAAATCTCCACATTGGTTCTGGTAAGTGGACTAGAGTTTCAGGTACCTTTGCACAGTTACTGTTTTTCTCCATCATTTCCTATGAGCTGCTCTCCTGTCTGAAAGGGTGTATTGATACCTTTCTTTAAATCATCCACTTTCCCTTTTGCTTTTCTAACCCTCAAAGTCATTAGGAGAAATTCCAAACCAAACAGCAAATTTCAGAGGGGGATGGGGATAGTGGAGAGGTGAAAACAAAGCAAAAGAAAATTGAAGGCATGATAAAAAACAGGGGCAAAATAAAATGTTCAGAAAATTAAGGGGAAAATAATACTCCTGCGTAAGTAAGGTTAAAAAGCAGGCTCAAAACCAGAAAGAATAAAGGTCACCTTTAGTATTGCTGTAAGATCGGTCTCTGTTCCCAGCTGGTTTTAATACTACACCAAAAGGTGTTCATGAGAAACACCGAGAACTTCATAACTAAAGAGAACTCCCATTTTAACATCTTTTTGCTTGAAATCCTGCCATGTCTTTACATAAAGAACTATTCTGTGATAGATGCTTCTTCTTGAAATGAGATGATCAAATCTGAATACAATACAGATGTTCAGATTGTGATTGATTCACGTAATCCCATAAAAATATTTATATCATACCCTTTTTCCACCCTCCTTATGCATCAGATAATCATAATTTCTGATTGTTTTAACATACTGTTTATGTACCAGTTACCTGTAGAAAGTCCAGACAGATATATATAACATGTATAATAATTCTCTTTCACCTTTTGGGTTCCACCAGTTTAGAAAACTATAATTTGCATTCATGCTGTTCTTTTCAACATCCCCAATTCTTCTTGATCTCAAGGGACAACTAAGGAGCAGTAAATAATTAGATATGAAATACTTTCTTACAGGACTGTTGGCTACGTCATCTTAAGTCTTGTTTCTTACTTGTCCAGTGACTAAAGAGTAGTAGTTAAAACTTCTTTGTACCCTGACTGCAATTCAGACATTAACAGAGTTATCTTTCACACTTCCTTCCAATACTGAGGATTATCAATATTCTAATTTTAGCCACTGGTAATTTAAGCATTGACAAATAAGATCTTCTACATGGTGGTGCCCACTTACTTTCTGATACTCTGAAGTTGTTGCCCAATCTGATCTTTCAGCAGTCTTAAAGTTTCCTTGCTTTTACTGACTCTTTCTGGGATTCTGATTGACCCTCACTCCTGCTATCATGTATCTTGGCATGAGATTCATCTCACCTGATATCACCTAGTCAGTGGAGAAACCCTGACATTTCTTGAGGGCATTTGGTATCACTTGTATGTTTCTGGCAGTAAAGTGAGCCATCTTCCAGATGTGCCTGTAGCTTTCTGTTCACTATAAAGGCTCATGTATCCCTTAGATTAAATATATCTGAGATATTTCTATTTGGTGAGATTACTTTCATCTCAGATGACCAAAGAGACACAGGACATGAGAAACACAGTTAAAGACACCTGTCCTATGGCCATCCAGCCTCAGATAAGGCAACCAAAGACCGAGCAAGACTCTCCTGTTTTTCCATCAGCTGGCTTCCTCCTCCTCCCACAGGTCCCTTTTGACACTTTTCAGCTTATTCTGTGAATGGAAAGTCATCATCTGCATAACTGGTTTATTCTTTGAAAATACCCCTATAGACCACATGGTCCCATGGTCTGAAAAGGATAAGCTTCATGTGAAACAATGGTCTGATGTCATTAAGCTCTTTTTTATCAGAAGGCAGGATGCTCACTGCAGGACAGGGAGCTGCATAACACAAGGCAAGGCAGGGAAAAAATAAAATTTCATACAAAGGAGCAAGCCTTTATTATAATAAATGGCTATTTAACCACCACAGGTCTAAACAATCTGAAGACTTGTACCTAATGTGATTTTACTACCAAGTACGTGAATA
Organism: Sakesphorus luctuosus; assembly: GCA_013396695.1. Lineage (NCBI taxonomy): Eukaryota > Metazoa > Chordata > Aves > Passeriformes > Thamnophilidae > Sakesphorus > Sakesphorus luctuosus. Next base: position 66,666 of record VWZD01004084.1, on the reverse strand, counting down.
TTTTTTTCTTAGAGTTGTACTCTGGCTTAACTAACTCTCCAAAGAAATCTGGGTCAAAAATATGAGAGGTCCAGTGAAGAACAATATTTCTCAGGAAATACAGTTGCCCCAGGATCAACATACCGACTTAAACATAGCGCAAAATTTCTATCCAGAAGTGAAAGTTGAAAGGTTCGCAAACAGGAAAATCAACTCATAAGCATGAAAACAAATTTTGCCTCCTATGACAGTCTTCTTAGACACATAAATCTTCACTAAAAATGCAATTTGACAGAAGAACCAGAATTTTCCAGGCATCTTCTAGGTCCAAAAATACTTCTAATGGGATGCTTTTAATCAAAGCTGAAAGAACACCGGGGAGCTGGTAAGATTTTTTTGGATAATCTGAGCTGCCAAAGGACGCTTAATCTCTTAAAAATGTCCCCTATACCTGCAATCTTCTCTCTTCCACCATCATAACCTCAAAGCATGCTCCAGGACAATGAAGAGGCCTCCTAAAACCCCCATTTTCTCCTGTGTGTCAGAAACCTACTGGAAAGGATGGTTGCTTTTGCCACAAAACACCAGAACAAGTTTTTTCTGTAACCCGGAAGAATATCTGGACTGTTGCACTTATTTTAAATACTGTTGCAAGCTGTGTCTGACTGAATCTTATTAATGCCAAATGTCTTGGGTATTTTTACATTTAGAATGTTTATTTTCACACAAGCTAAAGCATATTTAATTAGTCTCCATTTGTAGAGAACACACCAACAACTATTCATCAGTAAATTATAAATTTTAAAAACATATAGTATAATGGTTTAAATATATATTTTGTCTTAAATGTAGAGAACTTTCAGGTGAGTAGAAACACTACTTAACTATTCAAACATTGTATGACAGTGTTCCAATTCCATTTCCAAACTATTTAGCAACACATTGCTTAAGTTATCATCCAACATTCAAACTCAGATTCCAAAATACCTATTCCTCTCTGACATAAACTGCTCTGTGTTCCATGTGATAAAAAAGAATGTGAACATTATGATATATCAAATGGCTGCTCTGTCATGTGTATCCATGATACTTGAAAAATTTTCAAATATTACCTTTCTTTTGTGGCAGAATTTACTAGCTGTGGCGTGAGAGTAATTTTGCAAATTTATTAACACTATAAAGTTAGGATTTTATTTGACTTCTTATCTGCATAAAACTTCCTAGGTTGGGCCATATCCTTCAGTGCCAATGCCCTGCTCTGAAGGTAGTGCCAGCAGTGTATGACTTGTGACAATGAAAACTAAAATACCAGAACAGATTTTTGTACCCAGGTGATCAACTCTGAGGACTTTATCTTTCTGTCCAGGATTTGCACCTGTTTTCACACCTGTAAAGAATCAGGAAGTCCACTGACTAGTATTGCTAATGTAATGGCGTCCATTTCCTACATCTTCATGGTAAAAAACCCTACTCCAACATGAAAGAATCCAGCTGTCCTTACTAAACTGCACTGAAGAAGAGTTAATTTAAGTGTTAGGCCTTTCTTTTACCTGGAGTCTCACCCTACATATATTCTATTTTTAAAATAGTAAAATGGAAAAGCAACTGCTTATAACTTCCCTACAGACATGAAATGAAACAACTGTTCTGCTATTAAACTTCCCACTTCACTCAGGATGCAAGGTGGTGGTACTTTCCACCCTCTGCACTGTTTGGTTGATTCTGAAAATGTCGAAAAACTGGAATAACAGCAAGCATGTTATATGACTTCACTAGTTTGACAAAACATCTTTCAACCTCTCCCCTTCTTATTTCATGCCCTTTCCCTTGGCACTGTATGTCCCTCACCTTGCAGATACTGCTAGAGAAACAACTGCAGAAATCTTGCCAGATATAGCGCTGGGGTATTATTTTCATAAAGATATGCTATTCTTTGTCATTTCACCTAGAGGTTCAAAGAGCTAAACATTTCATTTACTGACTGTGTTTATGATGCATAAGGCAGTTAAACGCCGTCAGATCTTGGAAGCTCAGCAGGGTCAGCATTAGTTAGTACTTGGATGGGAGACCTCCTGGGAATACTGAGGGCTGTAGGTTCTAGTCCTGAGGACTTCATTGTCACCATCCAAGCTTGCTCAGCTGTGGCAGATGAACCTGAGGAGTTAAAGGGTGGGGCCAGTTCTGCGCATGTTGTGCCTCACCTAAAAATCCACTGCACAGGCTCGAAGACACACCCACATAGGTAGAGCCCTTTCCAAATCTTTGTGCGCAAAGCCTAGCCATGATGATGATGATGATGATGCATAACCAAAAGAGAACTCTGCTTCTTGAAATATCTGAAGTCCTGTTGGGCCAAAGTATGCTAATTTTGACTTTGCTCTAAAGGAACACCAGTTTTTAAACTATGCAGTCATCCTGAAAAAAAACGGAATGCCATAAGGCAAAATGATGAGTGCACTGTCCTCCTGCACTCTGCAACAGAGCACACCACAGGATTAACTAACCCTGCCACCTGAAGAGCCAGCAAAATCGCTCCCTTGATGCCTCAGTACCTGGTTGCCAGCCGTGCAGCACCACTGAAAACTGACACCTCAGGCCAGGGTTGAAAATAAAGGCATCAGAAGACAGAGTAGATTCTCATGCCATTTTAAAAAAATGCTGTAATTAACTACATAAACACGTAATAAAACCAAAACAAAATAATAAAAAAACCCACAACAAAAATAACAAGAAGACCTTAGCTAAATTTAATGGTTGTTAGTAGCTGGTTATCTGCTTTTTTTGGCCAGTTCTTCAGACTTGTTGCAGTGAATGAGACAAGATTTGCAACTGTATCTTGACAAAAATACAGCTCAAATACAGTAACAACCTGAAATTATGTTATGTATATGCTTACACTCAGATGAAGAGCCTCATGTCACTGCTGGACTGACTGCAGGACTAGACCTTGTTGAAGAGATTGACAAGGAATAGTCAAAGAGCATCTTCTGTCCTCCAGTAACCAGCATTTCAAAGGTCACTAGTAAGTTCTGGTTTATTTAAATGCATCTCCATACTGCACCTGAAGCGCCCCAAAATTTTTTAAAAAAACTAACACCAAAAGCAATGTAGGGATCAAAGAAATCTAATAATTCAATTTGTTCACTACAAGCCTCAAATGAAGAATGCTGTGATGTTATTAAGCTCTGTGTGCATGAGAAATACAAACTAGCAAACAAACCAGTCTGAAGAGATGTAAAAATACAGAACATCCTGCAGGAAAATAGGTACCTTTATTTTTTTATTGGTGGGAAAAGTAGATTTTTCTCAGCACTGCTAATGTTTTTAATTACTGAAGTGTTACATAGTAAGTAAATACACATACAATTTTTTTCCTAGAATTGATGTATCTGCCATTATAATGTCTCATAGTGGGCCACAGTCCACTGAGAAACAGTGTAAACTGAATTACCTAGTTTAGAAATGTGACTGTCAAATGCTCTGAGTATAACAAGCTGATGAATAACCTAAAAAAATAGATCATCTACAAAATGGTAGTTGTGCAAGCTTCTATGCCATGTGTACTACAAGTGCCTTGCAGAAGCTGCACTAGCAGCAGCTGATATTTTTAAAACTTAAAAGAGGATACCTGAATTAGTAGAAATGCATATCAGAGCCACAGAGGAGCATGCCAATGTGCATACATAAGGAGACATATAACATAAACACACAACCAGGCTTATATAAACTAGAGTTCTGGAGGGTGCCCTAGCTCTGAAAAATATGGGCATGCACATCTAGGTATGTACAGATGATATGCACATCCATGCACAGCTCTTTAGATCTATGTCTAAAAAATAGTTTGATATGTAAAGGAGTTTGCATGCCCTAGCTCTAGCTGATACAAGGTGCAGAGAGATACGCAAAACTTCCAAACCCTAAAAACTATAGAGCAGTTTTTGCTTTGAGTAGTCACTTCAGGTACTTATCATAAGTAACAATTTTAAAAAATTGTACAGATTTGGACTCCTAGGAACAGTAGAATGAATGGCACTTAAAAGCATTACAAGATTCATTGGTCCAGTCTTCTAAGCCAGACAGTTTCTTAATTAATTCAGATTCAGGTCCCATATATAAGTTTAACTCTGATCTCTGATCTTATTTACATCTATCATTCTATTTCCATCACGGCCTGTGAATATATGAAGTTTCTGCTTTGGTTTAAGTTACTCCATAACTAGTTGACCAAAGGAAAAAAAAATGCATATTGCTGCAGCTAGATATGGAAAGTTTTAAGGAAGTGAAAATCTCTATTACATTGCTTTGAACCCTCAAAATGCTGGATCACTTAGTATCTCTGTATTAAAAACATGCCAATTAAGAAATACTGCTGGCCAAGGAAAGCAAGTGCTTGAAGAGGAGTTCAGAAAAACAGCTGGAGTAAATCAGATATTACACTAATGGCAGACAATGGAAGGATGCTGATTTACATCCTCCTTGAATCCTAAACCCAGGCATTCTTACTATAAATCACAGTGGTTTTTCTGGGAACCTAATAAGGAAATGTTTTATCTACACTTTCTTGTAATGCAGAGGGCTTTTTTATGATTTCAAAATTGTTTCTGTTTTATGAGTTTACAGTTCTTTGTTGCCTGGACTGTGTGAAGAGTGGAAGCAGAGCGACTCGCTGCTATTTTACTTTGAGCTGGTGAATCACAGAGGATGTCTCACATTTCATTAATGTTTGAGTCCTGAACTCCTCATATTTCTCAGGTTTTTTTCCCCTTTGCACAATGTATGCAGGGACAAGAATATGTAAGTGCTACCGCCACCTCATTCAGACTTTCACTGAATTGGTGTAATTGGATTTTGCACCTCAATTTGCAAGATACAGTTCCCCTGAAAAACAACCCATTTTGGTAAGAATACAAATAAAATGAAATAAAAATAATAATAAAGACAGGGCAGGCATTCATAAGGTACCAGGTCTCCACAGTCTTCAGCTGAGAGACCCCAGATTTCAATGTACCCTGAAAAGGGTGATTAATTTAAAGTGAGTGGAGTCTGTTTCTTTAAGACAAGCTCATAAATCGTGAAAGATCACCACTTCTTTTCAAAAGGCTCTCCACGGTCTGAGTTTCCCTTCTGGGTCAGTAAAGGCATTGAAGTTTTAATGGCATGCCATGGCAGATTACACGATACAGCTGTCCCGGCACCGTGAAAATTAAGTTATGCCCCGTGTCAGCAAGGTTTTTTTCCCTTTTCTTTCCCTCCCCTCCCCCCTTCACTCTCTCTCTTTCTTTCTCTCTCTCTGTCCTCTTCTTCATTCTGCTTTTTGCTGGGAAGTGCGCATCCAAGGAGGAGGTGGGAGCCCAGCAGGATCTTCTGCTATGCTGCTGTTGAGCCCCAGCTATTGAGACTGAGTAAATGGAGCTGATGGGTGAAGAAGAGCCATCAAAATGGAGGGGTTTGTTCCTCCTCCTCTCCCCAGGGCCCAGTGGCAAAGGCAGCCCTTTCTGCTCACTCACACACAAGCACCTACTCTGCCTTCCCAGTGCTGTCAGACACCCCGTCCCACTACAGACCTCTTCTCTGCCCCTTGGCAGATATGCACTGCCCAATCCTTGACTCTGTGGCTCATGCACCAGCCAGACCCCTGTACTGCTAAATACTGTCACACGAGGCTTATGCTCCCGTTGTTGGAGATGCCTTTTTCCCACAGGTCAGGGCCTCCTGTGATGGTGCACACCGCATGCACAAGCACGCCCATGAACAAGAGCAGCGTTTTGCATTTAAAGAAAAAGCAAACCCTGCTGTCCCTCTAGCTCCGTGTCTTCACTCTGTGAAGAATGAGAGAACAAAGAACTTATTAATGCATGAGAAATTATTTAGTCTGGCAGAGCAGGGATGTATGAGGAGAAGAAAGAGATGAAGAAACAGAAGAAAATAATAATTTGCAAACCTATCTATCAATATTCTAGGTCAATCATTCCCAATCTGCTCTTGATTTTTAATTTCTTGAAAGCTTTAATCTCTGAAGATTATTTAAACACACTGATTTGGGACAGGATGGTCTATTTCCTTGAAACAGCTGAAAAATATTGCTCTACATAATATTTATACTACCTCAAGATACTGAGTTATGATAGGAGATAGCATCTATGCCTCTTAAGGCAAATCAGAGTTGTTTGGTAAATATTTGTTTTGGTAAATTAGTAAGTTAATTAAGACTTCCAGTAGAAATTCCCCATTCTGATAGGAAGCCAATATGTTGGCTAGTTTACCTCTTCGAGTCTCAGCCTATCTTTCATAATGGGTATATAGATATACTTTACATATAAACAGTACAGTACATCTGAAGTGCTTGTGCTACACCATCTGCAGTAACTTATTCAAAAGTTTCTGGCTTTAGATTTGCCCACTCTACAGTGGGCAATTCACTTCTATTCTTACCCAGTCCAATTATTTCAATGGGATTATTTTTGCCCAGGCCCACTAATGCAGGGATACTTTAATTAAGCTCTTTATTTGTTCCACTGTTTCTGTGAGTATTGATAGTAGAGGATGAAGTGTGACTACTCACATATTCAGTCACCTCTAGTTTACAAAAGCTTGGTTAAATATTAAGGCATTCTGTACTGGAATTCATTTGCTAAAAGGACTCTGCCAATTTTCCTTGCTTTCCCCAGTTGTTCCTAGGTACAATCTGCTGTTCACAGCCAGCACATCACTCAATATACTAGAAGGATGCTTGCCAACAGTGTGAGCTCAACTTCACCAGTCTACCAGAAAGTGTCTAGACTTGAGACAAAGTGCAATTTTTGCCATTATTATTGAGTGGTTGCTTGCAGTGTTATTCAAGTGTGTGAAAAGTTAATTAGTTCATGAAAAGAGGGAACGTTCAGTCAAAGGACTCTGGACCAGGAAACCTTGTCTAAGAAACTTTATCAGCCATATGCCTCCTTATGTACTTTCTGTTTGCACAAATGATAATAATGAAATTTGTAGGACATCATTAACTGGGGATGGGAGCAGAATAAGGGTCTTGCAGTTTATCTTCCACATGGCTGATGTATAAACATCAAATAAGAACCACTTTCACAGCACTACAGTAATTCTGCTTGGGTAGTAGCAGAGACAGCAACATCTGGGACCATCTCTTCCTGTAGATTTACCATTTACCAAAACCTTAGTTTCTTAATACACATCAGTGTTGGGGGGAGAGCTGGTCACTATTCTTATTTGTGTTGCTGCTATTCACAACTAGTAAATCTTTCCCATGTTTTTTGTGATAGGTTCAGGCCTTTATTGAGTGAGGAGAGCTGTGAGCTGCCCAAGAGCTGTTTTGTTGGCAGAGAGTTAAGGAGAATTGTCTGTCACATCAATTATCTGCCCTTGAGCTCTTAGTAAAAAGGTGCCTAGAGACTAGCCACTTCTCTTGCTTGTACATCCACACACATGGACACCAAAACAGCCCACACTTTGATTGGAAGTTGCTCTCCCCCTCTCTCAGCAGTTCTGCAATCCATGTTAAATCAGCTCATTCCTCCTTCTCAGTAAAACTAGACAGGCCCCTGCTTTGAATATGCTGGACCACACAAGGGAGAGGGGAGAAATATCTTTCCCTCAACCCTTTCTCTCCTTGGTCATTTGGAAGCCTGTGTTCTAATAACAAATGGTCATTTTAAAA
>VWZD01004084.1:37375-50402 GCA_013396695.1 Sakesphorus luctuosus | reverse complement strand
TGATACATTCACAGCAATTTTGTCAGTATTTATGCACTCCTGGTAACTTTAATGTTGAAACTTGTAAAAGTTTTAAACAGTTAGGGAAATATTCCCAAAGTAATATTTTCACTTAGCTTATTATTGTGAAGGAAAAAAGTTTACAATTGTTCCCTCCAAATTTTAGGCAAAGTTCGGAATACATTTTTATCTCTTCTCCACACTACTCCTCCCCAAACAGACAACATAAAATATAAAGCAGCTCTAACTGCAGAACTATTTTGTCATAAATGTTGCCCTCTGAAGGATCACAAAAATAGTCCAAACAAATGGAAGTTACATGATACCTACAGGCTATGAGTCAAGGACATCTTCATACCATTTCAAAAGCCTGTACCTCATTTACAGCAGTTATTCCCTTTTTTTAACAGAATCCTACCAGCAAAAGTCTTTGATGGGGTCCCTGCCCATTTTGATAGCAAACAAGATATTTAGAACTGTCCTAGTGTAGAAGACTCCCCAGACAGAACGGAAGGAACTTTACCAGCTTTCTGCACCCTGTCTTAATCTTCTTACCCAGAAGAACAACAGAGATTTAGGCTTGAACACTTTTCCAAACAGCAGTGTTCTGTGATGTAGCATTCTGGAAGACAATTGAATTGCAGTTGTTTAGTTTAAAGTATTTCCATATCCTGGGATGAGGGTAGGGCCTAAGTACAATCAGGGGCAGGGTTAGGAATTGTTTCTGTCTCAGTTATCCTTACTGCAAAACAGGAAATTCTGAGTTAGAGCTACCAGTGTGTAACCATATCCCTTGACTTACAGAGCAGAGTACTGCAACAATGCTGGGCTTCAGTTCTGGGCTGAGAGAGCATCACCACACTATGCTTTAACTTATTCTCTTAACAAATTTTCCCTATCAAACTACTTGAGAAAATCAAATTTGCTCCTATGAATACCATAAAGGCAGACTTGAGCTAGCTTGTACATACAGCTTAGAGGACAGGATGCTTCTTAATAAAGAGGAAGAGCTTGGTTGCTAAAGCTCTTTTCCTTGCTGTGAGCAAACCAGCCAATATTCTAACCAAAGCATTCTAAATGAGATCTGAAAAGAGTCATAATTATTTCTGAATATATTTAGACTCTACATGCAGTCAGTATATTCTAAGATATAGCCTAATACTGCCAAAGACTAAACCACCGAAAGTTTGAGCAGTTCAAAAAGGAAAATATTCCAGTTTCTCAGATTTCCATATCATTCTTACCTACTCATTTTACAAATATGTTCTCTCCAGCAATACCTTTTGTGTAGTAACATGTTCTTAAACACATCCAGACAAACAGCTTTACTCACTCCAGTAGGTTTTAGGCTAACTCTTTTAGCTACACTGACAAACCCAAGTGACTGTTGATCCCCATAACCTTGTGTCTTCCCAACCATCATTTTGCTCACAGAGTAATCTTTCTCTCTAAGTATAGAAATAAAGCCATAGTCTAAATGCTAACAACAGTTACATTACTGCAAACTCAGACTACCCCTAACAGGAGTCAATGAGTTGGAACTATACAAACAAGACTTTACATCATAAAAAGGTGAGATGTTTCTGACAAGATATTCAGCACACATGTTCTTTCAGTTCTTTCTATAAAATCCACACTCATATTGCATTTTCTTCCATAGCCTCAATTCCTGAGATGCAGAAATCAACACATATGTCCATACTTGACTCTGCCTTGTCCTCTAGACTGATTGGCAAACCCATGGTATACACTTGAATACACTAAATAATCAAGTGAAAAATAAGATAGCATATGAGTTTCTGTGGATTGCTGCTTTACTTCCTGCTATAATTCACTTTTACATGGCATCAAAAATGTTCGAATGAGCTTAGAATGACAATGTAACTTGTGAAAAGAGACAACATGAAGCATATCACTACTGAGTGTGATGGGGATTCCTGTAGAATCATGAAAACATAGAACAGTTTGGGTTGGAAAGAACCCTAAAGATGTAGCTCCAACACCCCTGCCAGGGGCAGGGAATCTTACATTAGACCAGGATACTCAAAGCCTCATCAATTATGGTCTTGAGCACATCCAGGGTTAGAGAGGTCTCTGGACAACCTGTTCCAGTGCCCCACCATCATCACAGTGAGAAATTTCTTTCTAATATCTAACAGACACCTACCCTTCTTCAGCTTACAGCCATTCCCCTTTTGTCCTATCACTACATGCCTTTGTGAATAGTCCCACTTCAGCTTTCTTGTAATCCCCCTTTAGCTACTGAAAGACTGCTAAAAGACCTCCTCAGAGCCTTCTCTTCACCAGGCTGAAAAGCCCCAACTCTCTCAATCTGTCTTCACAGGAGAGGTGTTCCAGCCCTCCAGTCAACTTGGTGGCCATCCTCTGGATTCATTTAAAGAGGCCAACATATTTCTTGTGTTGGAGGTCCCAAACTTGGATGCAGTACTCTAGGTAGGAATACTCCAGGTATGGTCTCACAACAGCAGAGTAGAAGGTCAGAATACCCTTCCTCAACCTGCTGCTCATGCCTCTTTTGATGTAGCCAGGATGTAGTTTGCCTTCTGGGCTGCAAGCACATGTTGCTGGGTCATATAAAGCTTTTTGTCCACAAACACCTGCAAGTCTTTCTCCCCAGGGCTAGTATCTATCCATTCCCCTGCCAGCCTGTACTTGTACTTAGAATTGCCTTGACCCAGGTGTAGGACCTTGCACTTGGCTTTTTTTCAGCCTCATGAGGTTCATACAGACCCACCTCTCAAGCCCATCAAGGTCCCTCTGGGTGGCATCCCTTCTCTCCAGCATGTGGAGTGCACCACAGAGCTTGGTGTCATTCACAAATGTGCTGCAGGTGCCCTTAATCCCACTGTCCATGTCACCAACACAGATGTAAAGCAGCGCCAGTCCCAACAGCTATCCCCAAGGACAACACTCATCACTGGTCTTCACTTGTACATTGAGCCGTTGACCACAACTCTTTGACTGTGACCATCTAGCCAATTCCTTATCCACCAAGTGGTCTATCCATCAAATCTAGCTCTCTGCAGTTTAGAGACAAGGATGTTGTGTGGGACAGTGTCAAATGCTTTGCACAAATCTGAGTACATGATGTCTGTTGCCCTTCCTTTATCCAACACTGCTGTAATCTTGCTGTAGAAGGCAAATAAATTTGTCAGGCATGATTTACCCATAGTGCAGCCAAGTTTGTTTTCACTAACCACCTGATTATTTCCTGTGTCCCTTAGCATAGTTTCTAGGAGGATCTCATCCATGATCTTGCCAGGCACTGAGGGGAGACTGACTGGCCTGTAGTTCCCTGGGTCTTCTTTATTTCCCTTTTTTAAAAAACATCAGTTATGTTTCCCATTTTCNACTCCAGTAGGTTTTAGGCTAACTCTTTTAGCTACACTGACAAACCCAAGTGACTGTTGATCCCCATAACCTTGTGTCTTCCCAACCATCATTTTGCTCACAGAGTAATCTTTCTCTCTAAGTATAGAAATAAAGCCATAGTCTAAATGCTAACAACAGTTACATTACTGCAAACTCAGACTACCCCTAACAGGAGTCAATGAGTTGGAACTATACAAACAAGACTTTACATCATAAAAAGGTGAGATGTTTCTGACAAGATATTCAGCACACATGTTCTTTCAGTTCTTTCTATAAAATCCACACTCATATTGCATTTTCTTCCATAGCCTCAATTCCTGAGATGCAGAAATCAACACATATGTCCATACTTGACTCTGCCTTGTCCTCTAGACTGATTGGCAAACCCATGGTATACACTTGAATACACTAAATAATCAAGTGAAAAATAAGATAGCATATGAGTTTCTGTGGATTGCTGCTTTACTTCCTGCTATAATTCACTTTTACATGGCATCAAAAATGTTCGAATGAGCTTAGAATGACAATGTAACTTGTGAAAAGAGACAACATGAAGCATATCACTACTGAGTGTGATGGGGATTCCTGTAGAATCATGAAAACATAGAACAGTTTGGGTTGGAAAGAACCCTAAAGATGTAGCTCCAACACCCCTGCCAGGGGCAGGGAATCTTACATTAGACCAGGATACTCAAAGCCTCATCAATTATGGTCTTGAGCACATCCAGGGTTAGAGAGGTCTCTGGACAACCTGTTCCAGTGCCCCACCATCATCACAGTGAGAAATTTCTTTCTAATATCTAACAGACACCTACCCTTCTTCAGCTTACAGCCATTCCCCTTTTGTCCTATCACTACATGCCTTTGTGAATAGTCCCACTTCAGCTTTCTTGTAATCCCCCTTTAGCTACTGAAAGACTGCTAAAAGACCTCCTCAGAGCCTTCTCTTCACCAGGCTGAAAAGCCCCAACTCTCTCAATCTGTCTTCACAGGAGAGGTGTTCCAGCCCTCCAGTCAACTTGGTGGCCATCCTCTGGATTCATTTAAAGAGGCCAACATATTTCTTGTGTTGGAGGTCCCAAACTTGGATGCAGTACTCTAGGTAGGAATACTCCAGGTATGGTCTCACAACAGCAGAGTAGAAGGTCAGAATACCCTTCCTCAACCTGCTGCTCATGCCTCTTTTGATGTAGCCAGGATGTAGTTTGCCTTCTGGGCTGCAAGCACATGTTGCTGGGTCATATAAAGCTTTTTGTCCACAAACACCTGCAAGTCTTTCTCCCCAGGGCTAGTATCTATCCATTCCCCTGCCAGCCTGTACTTGTACTTAGAATTGCCTTGACCCAGGTGTAGGACCTTGCACTTGGCTTTTTTTCAGCCTCATGAGGTTCATACAGACCCACCTCTCAAGCCCATCAAGGTCCCTCTGGGTGGCATCCCTTCTCTCCAGCATGTGGAGTGCACCACAGAGCTTGGTGTCATTCACAAATGTGCTGCAGGTGCCCTTAATCCCACTGTCCATGTCACCAACACAGATGTAAAGCAGCGCCAGTCCCAACAGCTATCCCCAAGGACAACACTCATCACTGGTCTTCACTTGTACATTGAGCCGTTGACCACAACTCTTTGACTGTGACCATCTAGCCAATTCCTTATCCACCAAGTGGTCTATCCATCAAATCTAGCTCTCTGCAGTTTAGAGACAAGGATGTTGTGTGGGACAGTGTCAAATGCTTTGCACAAATCTGAGTACATGATGTCTGTTGCCCTTCCTTTATCCAACACTGCTGTAATCTTGCTGTAGAAGGCAAATAAATTTGTCAGGCATGATTTACCCATAGTGCAGCCAAGTTTGTTTTCACTAACCACCTGATTATTTCCTGTGTCCCTTAGCATAGTTTCTAGGAGGATCTCATCCATGATCTTGCCAGGCACTGAGGGGAGACTGACTGGCCTGTAGTTCCCTGGGTCTTCTTTATTTCCCTTTTTTAAAAAACATCAGTTATGTTTCCCANAAATGCTTTGCACAAATCTGAGTACATGATGTCTGTTGCCCTTCCTTTATCCAACACTGCTGTAATCTTGCTGTAGAAGGCAAATAAATTTGTCAGGCATGATTTACCCATAGTGCAGCCAAGTTTGTTTTCACTAACCACCTGATTATTTCCTGTGTCCCTTAGCATAGTTTCTAGGAGGATCTCATCCATGATCTTGCCAGGCACTGAGGGGAGACTGACTGGCCTGTAGTTCCCTGGGTCTTCTTTATTTCCCTTTTTTAAAAAACATCAGTTATGTTTCCCATTTTCCAATCAGTGGGAACTTCACCTGGACTGACATGATTTCCCAAGTACAATAGACAGTGCCTTAGCCACTTCCTTGGTTTCTCTTGGGACCTTCAGACACATCTTATCACGTCCCATGGACTTGTGCACATTCAGGTTCCTTAGATGTTCTCGACTCTGATCTTCTTCTAAAGCAGGTGGTTCAACATTCTCCTAATCCCTGCCTTCACCTTTTGCAGTATGTGTAGTGGTGTCTCTTTGCACTTGCCAGTGAACAGTGAAGCAAAAAAGACGTTGAGTTCCTCAGCCTTCTTCATGTCCTGGGTAATCTGGTATCCTGTATTCTTTCTGACAGGACCCACATTTTCCCTAGTCTTTCTTTTATTGCCAGTGTACCGAAAGAAGCTTGTTTTGTTACCCTTGATGTCTTTGGCCAGATTTATTTCTGCCAGGGTTTTAACTTTCCTAACCATCTCCCTGGCTGTTCAGGCAATTTCTCTGTATTCCTCCTGGGCTACTCTTCCCTGCTTCCACCTTCTGTAAGCTACTTGTTTGTCCAGGAGCTCCTGGTTCATCCATGTAAGCCTCCTGGTGTTCTTTTCTGATTTCCTCTTCATAGGGATGCAGTATGTCAGAATGCAAGAGGATTTCAGAAGACAGGTAAGTACCTTGTTAGAGAAATTTCTAAATTTAAGTGTCATCATATTAAAACTACAAAGATCATGCCACTATTAGCACTTCCTCAGCTGCTGTTACTGTTTGAATTAGAAGACTTAGCGTCATTGCCAGTGGATGACCAGAAATCGTAGTGTTTGTATTTGTTCTTTTTAAACCACCTAGCTTTCTATATTTTTTTTAACAATTAAAACTAAGCAAACTAAATATACACTCACTCCAGAAAGTAGTAGGTAACTGCATTATTTTAGTATAAGATGTTATAAACAGATATGTCTTGATTTTTTAATAACAGACGGCATCTAGGAAGCTCTGTTTATTTACATGAGGGTGTGTGTTTTGTGACTACACAGAGCACTGTAATTTCCAGATAGTACTTTGTATAAAAAATACACTGTATCGGCATTGTCTATACTTACATGTATACATAAGGGAAAAGGTTCAGTCATCTTTTATTTCTATTGTCTTGAGGCAGCAAGATAGTGTGGTGATGAGTGCCAAGGACATGATTATAAACAAGCATTTCTGACTTGCAAAGGAAAGAAAAGTTCCTTCTGCACTCCCAGCTTCCTTCAAATTCTTTTCCCAGACTTATCCTTCCCTTTTCCAATCAAACTGCCCATTTTCCAATTTACAAGTGTTACCATCAGACACTCTTCTTTTCCTCATTATATTCCCTTACATTTCACTATTTCCCTTATGTTATACCTCTTCTCTCCCTCTTTTCTTCAGGTAGTGAACTAAATTCTATGTTTTTGNGTGGGACAGTGTCAAATGCTTTGCACAAATCTGAGTACATGATGTCTGTTGCCCTTCCTTTATCCAACACTGCTGTAATCTTGCTGTAGAAGGCAAATAAATTTGTCAGGCATGATTTACCCATAGTGCAGCCAAGTTTGTTTTCACTAACCACCTGATTATTTCCTGTGTCCCTTAGCATAGTTTCTAGGAGGATCTCATCCATGATCTTGCCAGGCACTGAGGGGAGACTGACTGGCCTGTAGTTCCCTGGGTCTTCTTTATTTCCCTTTTTTAAAAAACATCAGTTATGTTTCCCATTTTCCAATCAGTGGGAACTTCACCTGGACTGACATGATTTCCCAAGTACAATAGACAGTGCCTTAGCCACTTCCTTGGTTTCTCTTGGGACCTTCAGACACATCTTATCACGTCCCATGGACTTGTGCACATTCAGGTTCCTTAGATGTTCTCGACTCTGATCTTCTTCTAAAGCAGGTGGTTCAACATTCTCCTAATCCCTGCCTTCACCTTTTGCAGTATGTGTAGTGGTGTCTCTTTGCACTTGCCAGTGAACAGTGAAGCAAAAAAGACGTTGAGTTCCTCAGCCTTCTTCATGTCCTGGGTAATCTGGTATCCTGTATTCTTTCTGACAGGACCCACATTTTCCCTAGTCTTTCTTTTATTGCCAGTGTACCGAAAGAAGCTTGTTTTGTTACCCTTGATGTCTTTGGCCAGATTTATTTCTGCCAGGGTTTTAACTTTCCTAACCATCTCCCTGGCTGTTCAGGCAATTTCTCTGTATTCCTCCTGGGCTACTCTTCCCTGCTTCCACCTTCTGTAAGCTACTTGTTTGTCCAGGAGCTCCTGGTTCATCCATGTAAGCCTCCTGGTGTTCTTTTCTGATTTCCTCTTCATAGGGATGCAGTATGTCAGAATGCAAGAGGATTTCAGAAGACAGGTAAGTACCTTGTTAGAGAAATTTCTAAATTTAAGTGTCATCATATTAAAACTACAAAGATCATGCCACTATTAGCACTTCCTCAGCTGCTGTTACTGTTTGAATTAGAAGACTTAGCGTCATTGCCAGTGGATGACCAGAAATCGTAGTGTTTGTATTTGTTCTTTTTAAACCACCTAGCTTTCTATATTTTTTTTAACAATTAAAACTAAGCAAACTAAATATACACTCACTCCAGAAAGTAGTAGGTAACTGCATTATTTTAGTATAAGATGTTATAAACAGATATGTCTTGATTTTTTAATAACAGACGGCATCTAGGAAGCTCTGTTTATTTACATGAGGGTGTGTGTTTTGTGACTACACAGAGCACTGTAATTTCCAGATAGTACTTTGTATAAAAAATACACTGTATCGGCATTGTCTATACTTACATGTATACATAAGGGAAAAGGTTCAGTCATCTTTTATTTCTATTGTCTTGAGGCAGCAAGATAGTGTGGTGATGAGTGCCAAGGACATGATTATAAACAAGCATTTCTGACTTGCAAAGGAAAGAAAAGTTCCTTCTGCACTCCCAGCTTCCTTCAAATTCTTTTCCCAGACTTATCCTTCCCTTTTCCAATCAAACTGCCCATTTTCCAATTTACAAGTGTTACCATCAGACACTCTTCTTTTCCTCATTATATTCCCTTACATTTCACTATTTCCCTTATGTTATACCTCTTCTCTCCCTCTTTTCTTCAGGTAGTGAACTAAATTCTATGTTTTTGTCTCCACTTTCCTCCTAAATTTCCATCGACCCCTTCTCAGCTATTCCCACTCTCTTTGCCCTAGTGGGAATGTGTAACAGCCACATCCTCTCCTCAGTCTCTATGCATCACCATCTCCATTGAAATATACCATATGTATTCCTGAGCCTGATCACACTCTATATCTCCCCAAAGAGCCTTTTGAATGTCATCAGATCAACATTAAAATCACAGAATAATAAAAATTTATTTAATGGGACCTCCAGACATCATCCACTCCCAACTTTTTCTAGATGCTGCATTCCAGCCAACACCAGATGATGTCAGGTGTGACTCTTTCAAGCCAGGTCTTGAAAACCTCTAATGATGGAGGTGAGCACGTTTCTCTAGGAATCCTCTCCTGGTGATGTACTACCTCCTTCACCTCCTGGCAAAGTTCTTCTTAATTTTCAGTCTGAATCTACTGGCCACAGTTTTTGCCTGCTGCACCTTGTCATACCTTTTTTTCCTAACCCTACCAAGAACAGCCTGGCCCTATAGTCTCTACAAAAGTCTCCAACCCATGGCTATAGGCTACCATTACATTCATGGTAGCCTATTCTCAGCTCGACTAAAGTCCAGCTCCCTCATCTTTTCCTTCTTGGTCACAAACTCTAGCCATTTTGGCAACCCTTTAAGCCCCTCAATATCTTTCCTTGACTTGAGAGAGGAGTTGTCTCAAAACTGTACACAGTGCCTGAGATGCAATGTGATGAACACCAAGAACGTGAGGATGATAGTTTTCACCTCCAGCTTCTGGAGATGGGGAAAACAAATATTTCCAAAGCTGAATATTCATCTTACTTCCACATTACTCTTATTTTCTGGCTTTGCCAACATTACTAAAGCCAGTTATATGTCTTTCTGTGTTGTCCCCCTGTTATTTTCAATCTGTGTTTCAGCTGACTTCTTGATATTTTTTTGCAGCTTCTTTCTCCTTATTATCAAGTATGCTATTTATTCATTCTCCAAACCTTCTCTACACGATGGTCATCTCCTTTCCTCACCCTTTCTTCCTCTCACACATTCAAAATACCACTTTTGAAAGTGAATCTGTTTACACAGCCGTGTCTTCACTCTCATTTTATTCATGTATTTCTAGGTTGCCTACACAGTACACTTCATCTCATGACCCATCCTACTAAACCTCAGTCAGTCTCTTTCCTTACGCTAGGGTGTTCCGCTTTCCCCTTGCTGATGTATGTCCAAGGTATATTATCAGTGCTATATCACTATGTGTTAACAAAAATGTCTCTTCATGCACATTCACCTTCTACTGTATTATCCACTTGGCTCATAATAAATTCATTTTTAAAAAGAAACATTAAAGAGAAGAGGGGTTTGTCAATGACTATTTTGATTTTAAGCACCAAACTCTCATCACTAGCAGTAGCTAAAAAAATCATCCCTCTTTATTGTTTTATTTTTATGCCCTTCAGATACATTTGCACTGGCTGAATTTTGGAGGTAAATATCCAAAATATTAGCTGAAAGCTTCCTCAGAAAGCAAATCTTTCCCACATCCTTCCCTGCAGTTCCTCTTTAAGAGGTGTCAGCATGGCTGAGAGAATGAAGTGGCTCCGCATTGTTTGCCTGAACTATTATGTGTTTAACATTTCCATAACAAAAGTGCCACTCGACTTCTCCCCGATTAATGCAGCTCGAGGGCTCTTGTCCTCCTTTAATAAAACATTGTTGAAATCATTTATTTAGAGCCCCTGGTTACTAGTGGGAGAATGACCATCTTTGTGCCAAAATATAGTGTATACAGTCCACTATTTTGTAGTAGATCATTCTTTTATTTAAGAAATTGATTAAATGGATGTCTTAGAAAGTATTTATGCTAATAGCACATTACTTATGTCATTCAGACAGTCAATGTCAGCCTTTTCAACTGTCTGCTACAGCCAGTGCCTAAAGTAAAATACAGTAACTTTCGACTTTAGTGCTTACAAATCTGCATCACAGAAATGAAATCTCACAGAGAAGCACTACTCTTCCTATTTGAAAATGTTTTCTGTTGCATGAGTACGTACTTTTCCTGAGGACTTGCAACGGGTATGTTACTACAGGCAGTGTGTGATGTTATTAATGGGGACAGAAAGAAAATCACTTGAAGGTCTGAAGCTTTTTTTAAGGGGCATTTGAAGATTCAGTGCAACTCAGTCAACTTAAGAAGAATTTTCCATTACTTAGTTGGTGATGATTTCATGTCCCACTACTTTTAAGGTGTGCACTTTGGCTATTTTGAAGTCCCTCTCACCTTCCAAATTAAAAACAAACCTTCAAATGAAAAAAACAACCAAAAAATAAGTACTGGTTGCATTGAGATGAAATGCCTTCTCCTGCACCTGCAAAGCTGTCTGCAGCCACCTTTGCAGCCCTGTCTGAGATACGCCATATAGATGCACACCTGCAGTGAGAGATCTGGTACACCAATAGCTCTTCGGAGGAGTGGAGAGAAGATTGTAACTAAAATCCATGATGCCTTCCAATGTGACCATGAAAAGACTTGGCCAGACCAGAGCTTTGCTAATGGCCATTGTAAGGGTTAGTTTCATAACAATTTCAAAGTTATGTATGCCTGTCTGTATACATTGGTGCATATTGTTAAAAATAAACAGAGACCTTATGTTATGTCCATTGTGATTGCATACAAAAGCTTTGCTTTGCGCTTGAGTGATCAGTGAAGCCTGAATCTCCCTCTATTTACTGTATGGTCACTGTCAGTTCAATGAACTGCCTCCTTGTTCTCCATCATTGTCCCACACTCCCTTAAACATTTGTCACTGAAGTGCCTGCAAAGACAAATAAACTGTCACCAAGAATTCAAACCTGGTAACTGGGAATGAAAAGGGAGCAGAACCTACTGGATTATTTTACATGAAATGATGGAAAGTTCCTTCTTCCCCTGGAAGATAGGCTGGACAGGACCCCAGCACAGAGTACTGTCAAATACCCAGATAAAGAAGAGAACTTCCTTTGCTGTGAAAAATCTCTGTCAGGGAATGTGAAGTCTTTTCCTTGCTTGAATCTGTCCTTGCTACATTTCTTAACATTTCAAAAAATTCCATTTCTCTGAAAATCAAGCAAAAGACATACAGATATGATGGACATCAACATCTGCACAGGCTTTGTTGGCTCGGACAGGCAGCCATTTCTCCTGAAAATCATGCTTACTTCAATAACACAACAAACCCCAGAGTTATCTCTTTATGGAGAGAAGCTCATAGAATAGAATTACTTCAGCTGTAATTACTGTAGAATTATTTAAACAATCCACTTTCTGTGGAGAAGGAAGCATACAGATGAGTCTTCCCTGCCTACTGGTGCTCAGTGTTGATTTATTCCAGGCAGATGCTTTTGACAGGAGCCTGTAAAATCAAGTCTTGAGTTTATTGTGGCAGTTAATTATCAGTCCTTTTCTAGTGCTAATGTCTTTACTCTTAACTGAAGAAAAATAAAGGCTTTTAGCTGGGACTTAATTTTTCATCAACAACGAGTTAAATAGTCGTTGTGGATGCTAACTGTTGACAAACTGAAAATATGTTTCTGGTCATCCTGTGAAGAAATATCATCCCTAACCAATTGTGAACGCAGCACTTTGCATAGAAAGCAAGTCTATTTACAAGTCTCATCCAACTACTCTGTCCTCCTGAAGAAACCATTTCCAGCTTTGTTTTAATAATAAGCTTACTCAACCGTTGAGAGGACTTTAAAAACAAACTTCAAACCATAGCACACACCATACCCACCCACTTGTTTGCTATCACAACTATTTGGGGTCGGTTTACGCATGTGCACGCGTACTTGTGTGCGTTTATTGCTGGGCAACATAATCAAATTCACACCCTCAAGAAATAATAAAATAATCTGTCATTGAAATAACTAATCCAGAAGCAGAGATTTCTAATTTTCTTGATTTATACAACAGACAGATGTGGATTTGTGCTCTGTCAAGATCCGGTAAGATGAAAAAGACACTATCTTGCTAATCTGTTGACCTCTCAGTCAAAGTTTATTTGTGGTAGCTTTTAAACTTCTGACTTGCCTTCCAATTACAGCCTTTAAAATAAAAAGCTTTAAATAAACACCCTGAATGGAAGATAAATAAACTTTTTCCCAGTTTTTTTTTGGTTGCTCTTTTTTTTTTTTTTTTTTTGGTGTCCTAGCTTTGCCGTCCCAAC
>VWZD01004084.1:20226-34382 GCA_013396695.1 Sakesphorus luctuosus | reverse complement strand
GGTACGGCAAGGAAGAGCAGAAGGATCTGCAGCCCGTGGAAAAGTGTCCAAAACTCCCGCCGGCCGTGTGCATGAGGTCCCCTCGCATCAATCCATGCACGCCGGGCCCGGGCCCTCCAGCCCCCGGGAGCTGAAGCCGGCGGGGCCGCGGTACGAAGCAGGCGCCCAGGGCCGTCCCGTGCCCCTCACCCGCTGCTCCCGGCTCGGCTCGGCGGCGGCAAAGGCGCCCGGAAGGGTGCGGGGAATCAGTGCAAACAGGGGCTCGGACGACAGCGGATCCAGAGTGCACTCGGGCAATCAGAGGCTGTGCCGGGAGAGCTCATGGTGCTGTCCTGGTGAATCTTCATGCAGTTCCGTCTCCTTTTATTTTCTTTTTTTTCCCCCACAAAATAAATGCCCAGCTGCTGCTGCCTCTTCGGGAACTTTTAACTCTCCGCTTGCTGCATCTCTGCACATGCCAGTCGCTCCGATCCCATTCACAGTCCCGGTTCTGCTCACTCCCTCTCGGTACGAGTCGCGCTTTGGGGTGGCGAGGAGAAACGTCCTTCCCCGCTATCTAGACGAGAGTACGGTGAAACGAGAGGAGGTAGCCTTCTCAGTCTCTTTCTCTCTGGGCGACTGGTACTGCTTCTGTTGTCAACAAGCCCTACAAGCTGCTCTGCGTATCCGTCTGTGGATCTTTTTTTCTTTGCAAGGCTTTAAATACAAAAGTGCCCTCCGAGCAGCAGCAGCGTGCTCTGATTAGGCTCCATTATGCATGCATGGAAAAGCAAACAAACAAAAAAAATTAGCAACGCTTCTTCTTTTACACATCCCCCCCAGCCTGCTCTCTCTCACTCTCTTTCTCCCTTTCTCCACTTTTTTCTCCCTTCGCTCGGCCCCTTTTCCCTGCCTCGCCACTTGCCATTGGCCCAGCCTGTTGTTGAAACCTTTTTCTTTTCCCCCTCCTTCTCTTTACGATGTGCTGGAGGGAGGGAAGGAGAGAGGGGGGCTAGAGGGCAGCTCACATTCAAAGCTTGAAAGGAAAGGCTTAGGGAGAGTGACAGCCCCCCGAGGAGCCCCTCCTCCCGTTAAGGCGGCGCGGCGGCGGGGCCGGAGGCGGTCCGGGAGCGGCTCGGGCCGGCGCCCCGGGGCTGGCAGGGCCGTGGCTGCTCCGCGGGGTCCTCCGGCACCACCGCGCTGGGGCCCGTTGCGGAGCCATTCGCGCCGCCGTTGCAGGGACGTTGCCCTGACTCTGGTCCTGCTCCTTACAATGATGGGGGTAAAAAACCCAGGTCTCCAGCCCTGGTGACGCGTGTACTCAAACTCCCAGTGATTCAAGTCAGGGCAGAGCCAGTTCCAGAAAGGTAGGAAGGACCAGACTCAAAATGGGACCAACTTTGTTCTTACTGAAATAAAGACAGAGCCGCAGCTTCAGTGTGCTAGCACACTCAGGGAGAGCAAAACTAGCTCTACTCATGGTCTACTGCGATCATCTGAATAGTTCTCTCCTGTGCCTTCAGTATTGCAACTTTCCACTTGCCGCATAACCTACCTATTTTAAACTCATTCAGCTCAGGTTCTCGCCTGAGGTTTTTGTGCGCGATTTTAAGACGCTGACTTACAAGGGTGCCTGTTGACAGAAGTACAGTAGATCTCAGTATAGTTCTTTATCTGCCAACTAGTAAGATTTTAAAAATCTGTTAAAGAGTTTTCATTGAAAGCAAAATACCTGCTGAAATCCTCCATTCACTTTGCTTTGCTTGTAAGGAAGTGGACACAAAAATAGTGAGGCACAACGACAGGAGCATAACAAAGTAAGTAGTGGTGCATTTACCCACTGCCTTTCGTGTCAGTGCTACCTTAATTCCAGAGCAACAACGTCTCCAACCACAAGGGGCATCGGTATCTGCTGCCTGTCAAAACTGGCGCTTTTTTTCATCCTGAGACTATCAACTCCATCTGTCACAAAAATTAAGACAAAATCTATTTTCCAGAAACTCGAGGATCTTGGAATCCCACGCGGTGTGGAATGATGTCTGTCTGAAAGTGCATGGACTGTGTAATGGTGGTGTGGTGTGCCTGGGAGTCAGTATGATTGATGTTTTGAGGAGCATTCGTAAGGACTTGCCTCCTTTGTCGTCAATTTTACAAGCTGCTCGTGTTCTCCTTCAGTATACTTTTGCCTGTTCTGGTGCAAAAGTTGTGTTTTTAAATCTGGGAAAGCTGCGTTTAGAAAACCTGCCTTCATCCACTTATCTTGTTTCTTTTAATTCCTGTTGAATGGTGGTATTAAAAATGCCAGATGCTGTTCAGGCAGGGTGCAGTAAATGTACATTTGTATCTACACTGGGATCATTCATGCATTACTTTGTAGCCTTGTACACTGTCAGTGATGGTAATCGGGTAGTTGGGTGGCTAGGTTGGGGCTATGCAAAGTGCTGCTGCCCTGTGATTCCTAGGGAAACCAGTCTACAGTGCGGCTAGAGAGAAGGGGGCCTGGTTGCTGGGATGTTCCAGACATAAGACAGTCAGAGAAAGGGGAGTGCAATAGAACAGCATTGCACCTTGGGGCCTCCCGAGCTTCTGCAGCACGGGAGAGTAGGAGTGGCTATCTTCCCAGAGGGGCTGCCTTCTGCAAACAGCTGGGGGACGAGCTCTGTCCCTTCCCAGCTCCTGCCTTCATCTACAAAATCCATCCAGGTCGGCTGCTTTATTTCTGGAGCAGAAAGCAGGCTATTGACTCTGGGAGGAAAGGCAACAGCTGAACTTCGGACCTCCCAGGAGGGGGAGTAGGGGAGCCTTTGCTGCTGGCCTTGCACCCTTGCTTAGCTGGGAAGAGACTGCTGTGGTGCTGCCTGAGCAGGTAGAGGGTCAATGCCTAGTCCCACTAGTCTTGACGGGCTTCCTTGTCTGGGAACAGTGTTCGTTTTGCCTGCTGGTCTGAAGGGCAGAGCATGGCATGAAGCATTGCATTCATTATTCATAGACAGATATTTTCACATACAGCTTTCAGTGAAAGAAATGCAAGTTTCATACAGTAATAATAATAATGCAAATGTTGACTTTGAAGTTTGGAATTATCTTTGGTATCATACAATTGACAAAAATTGTAACAGAAAATAGCTGGGCTCTTCAATTCCTACACCTTCTAGCCATCTAGAATATGATCATCTATATCCAGGATTATATATCCTTTGTCAATAAATTAAGTTCTTGAAATGGTTTAAAACACACGAATCTGTCTTTATTTAATGAGTATTTGGGTTCTGTATTTATAACTACCATTTTGCATGAGGACTTGGAGCTCACAATGCTCTGTTGGATGAAAGAAATATTTTCTCGTGTGGAACTAAATGTAGGGAAATAAGTCTCTGGCCCCACTTCTTTGATCGTGGTTCTCTAACAACAGAAGTGGTATTGTCAAACTCAGCTTTTCAGTTCTCAGAGTAATGGGGAAGGCAACTTTTGCTCTATTTCACAAAGCACCAACTAGGACAATACATCCCACAACTTGACAGTAAAATAAGATCTGCTAGCTTTCTGAATTCCCATATTTGATAGGTTTTTCTATGCCATTTTTTCCTGTCTTAACAAATAATTATATTCTTTACACTAGCTCTCCAAATTATTGTAGGGGTCTTTCAGCACTAGGGGTCATTTTCTCAGCCAAGAAAACCAGTGTGAATCTGATCTGTATTTATTGGAAAGAGTCCTGGGCACCGCTTTGTTAAATCTGATTGTCTTTTCCCCCCTTTTTGGTTTCACACCTTTTCGTAATGGATCTCCTTTCCAAATCATGTTTTCTTTAGCTCTTTCTTGGACCTGTTTTACACTGAGGGTGTTTAGAAAATAAGAAAACCAGATAGACACAAAACCAGTTGACCTTCAAATTTAGCAGTTCATATTCAGTTGTAATTGGAAATACATGACCTGTATATGTGGTTAACTTCTCTCAAATTATTTTAAAGTACATTTCTTGTGTCAGATTATATTTCTTTTCTCTGAATTTTAAAAGATTTAAAAATACTATTAAAAATCTCTGGCAGATGTCCTGTGAATTAATTCGCTGATACAGTTTCAGTGCATCCAGTAATATCTTAAATATGTGCCTGATAAAGATACACAGTAAGAGCAATTTTTCTTCTTGAAGAAGGGACTGAATTCTCTACTAATAGTAGATTTCATCAGCTAGTGAAAGGCATCATCTTAGTATTTACTTCTCTGTAAGAAGTTCTCAGAACCTTGGCATTATGGTTCATAGGGGTTATGGGAGGCAGCAAAGACCCTACTTAGAAAAGACCCAGTAAGGTGTCACTCACAGTAGCCTGTGCAGATGACTGAATATGGACATATGCATACTACATGGTTCTTGGATTTGATGTATCCTCAGAGACCCTTCAATAACAACTTGTGCATTCTGAAGTTACAAAAGAAAAACTTCATGAATTACCAGGTTCTCATCACAAGCTGGGGGCAGGGTTATGAATATAATACCTTCTCAAGCAGTGTCTGTTTCAATGGAGAGTGAAGGCATTCTTTCCTCATGTCTGGAGTAGTTAATCTTTTTTATTGTCTGAGCAGAGCAGCTTGGGAAATTCAAATCTTAAGTTACCCACCTAAACTAGGTGTGAATTCTCTGCAAAACCGTATTTTTTTCTTCACTAGAATGTGCATGACTTTCCAGTGTGAGCACCCGTTCTCTCTCTTACTATAGTTAGAAAGAAAAATAGTGAATAAGGAGGATAGAGAGTAATTGTATGGACCAACAGTCACTTGGTTGAGTTGAAGCTCATGGCTGATGAGCCTACTGAACTTCATGCTGTAGAATCAGTTATGTTGGCTATACATTTTTAAGGTTATCTTTGGCTGTGTCAAGTCTTGTGAACATTACAACATTTTGTTTCCCGCAAATGTACTGTAATGGTTAATTACATGCATAGAATCATAGTATGGTTTGGGTTGGAAGGGACCTCTAAAGGTCATCTCTAACAATGACATAAAGGTGTCCCTGCTGTTGCAAAAACGTAACTATAGATCCAATGCTGCGTGCATGGGTAGTCTTATGAGCTGTAGTTCCCACTACAAGCAAAAGAGCCAGTTGGATGCATGAATAGCAACATATAAGGTTCTTTAGGATTGCCAGTGATAATGCACTAACTGCAGAGTAGCTGTATGTAGCACTAAGAATACAATTGCAATCACAGGCTTAATATCCCGGTTCAACACTCAGCATAGCTGAGGATGCAAGGCTTACTGAAAGGTGCCTCTTCTGGGGAGGGTGAGGAGAACACACCCGTCAATTGGTCCCTGCAATTTTGTGTTGAATTCTCATCCCCCAGTTAGATGCAAAATTGGAGTAGTTCTTATCTTACAACTGCTATTATGCAAAGTTCTGGAAGTGGAACTGGAGTCAAGTCTTCTTTGTGGATGTGTTGTACAGAATATTTCTTGGTAGGAGATGTACTTGGTTTGTACAAAACATTTCTGGGTATCAGGTCAAAGAACAAGACTGTGCAGCCTACACTTTCCTCCACATCCCGCCTTTGCCTCTCCTGCCCCTGCTCCCAGTGCCATGGCAACACAAAACACAACACTGCCATCTGGTTTCCGTGCCTGCACCTACCAGGTCCTCATTGCCTATTGAGCTTTGCCAAAACCTGCCCATGACAGGCAGATTGGTCCTTTCCCACTCAAACAATTTTATGATAGGGTACCACAGAATCACAGAATATTCTGAGTTGGAAGGGACCCACAAGGATCATCAAGTTCAGCTCTTAAATGAATGGGCCATACAGGGATTGAACCCACAACCTTGGCATTGTGACATCCTTTAGTTCCAACCATCCTGCAATGAGCAGGGAAGGACATCTTCAAATGTATCAGGTTTCTCAAAGCCCTATCCAACCTGACTCTGAGTGTTCTCACGGACAGGGCATCCACCAACTCTCTGCACAACCTATTCCAGTGTTGAGTCACCCTCATGTTAACAAATTTCTTCTTTATATCTAGCATGAATCTACACTCTTTTAGTTCATAAGCATTACCATTTTCTATTGCTACAGGCCCTGCTAAGAACTCTGTCTCCATCTTCCTCCTAGCCCCCTTCTAGTTACTGGAAGGCCACAATGAGGTCTCCCAGGAATCTTCTCTTCTCCAGCCTGAACAACCCCAGCTCACTCAGCCTTTGTAAGGAGGTGCCCCATCCTTCTCATCACTTTTGTGACCTTTTCCTTGACCTGCTCCATCAGGTCTGTATCTTTCCTGTGCTGAGGACCTCAGTACTGGACACAGCACTCTGCGTGGGATGCAAGTGTATATTGCTGGCCCAGCTTCTCATCCAGTAGTATCCATAAGTCTTTCTTGTCAGGGCTGCTCTCAATCCCTTTGCCTCCCAGCCTGTATTGATACTGGATTGATAGTGACCCATGTGCAGCACCTTGCACTTGTCCTTGTTAAACTGATGATGTTTCCATGGGCGCACTTCTCAAGCTTGTCCAGGTCACTCTGGGTGTTATTCTGTCTTTCAGGAGTGTCAACCACACCACTCAGTATGGTATCACCTGAAAATTTGCTGAGGGTGCACTTGATCTCTTTGTCTATGTCATTGATGAAGACATGAAACAGTACTGGTCTCAGTAAGGACACCTGAGGAACCCCCTTGTCACTGATCTCCAGTCATCAATTGAGCCATTGACCACTACCCTCCAGCCAATTCCTTATCCACCAAACAGACAATCTATCAAATCCTTCTCACTCAATTTACAGAAAAGGATGTTGTGGGAGACTGTGTCGAAGACTTTACAGAAGTCCAGATAAATGACATTTGTAGCCCTTCCCTTGTTCACTGATGGAGTTACTCCATCACAGAAGGCCACTAAGCTGGTCAGGCAGGACTTGCCCTTGATGAAGCTGTGCTGGCTGTCTCAAATCACGTCCCTGTCCTCCATGTGCCTTAGCATAGCTTCAAGTAGGATCTGTTCCATGACCTTCCTAGGCACAGAAGTGAAGCTGACAGTTGGGAGTTCCCAGGGTCCTCCTTTCTACCCTTTTAAAAGATGGGTACAATATTCCCTTTTTCCAGTCAGCAGGGTTTTCATCTGACTACCATCAATTATCAAGGAGAGAAACTTGGCAAATACATAGCCAATTCCCTCAGGATTCTGGGATGCATCTCCTCAGTTCCAAAGACCTAAGTATACTCAGGTTGTTCTCTTGCCATTGGAGGGACTTTGCTCCCCTAGTCCCCACCTTGAAGTCCATCCACTCAAAAGGATACACATGTTTGTCTGAAACAGATTTTTAATTGAGCATCTTCTTTTTTTTAATGCGTCTTTTCAATTTATAATATTTACTTAGGAATTGAGTTGCATCCTTGTAAAGTTGGAGTCTGTTATTTATATATGAAATAGTAAGTATCACTGAGAGATTTGCCCAGTGCACCCAGAAAAGTAAACAGGGAAATATTGCACAATACTTTGCTGGATTTCTGCTTTTTTGAACTCTGTTCCAATCTAAACTACAAACTAGACCACACATGCTGTCAAGACAAATCTAAGAGACTAGGATGACAACTCTTTTTTGGTCCTTACAAAGGCAAAAGTAACTGTGAAGCCATCAAATTTCTGATCATCTGTTAAGCCAATTAGCTACAAGTTTTAAATAACCTGTATCTTTATCTTCTACAAAGATAAATACAAACCATGGACACTGTCACTGCGTGACATGGGATAGTCAGGTCTTTGTCTTCATCCTCTCTTCCCCACACATGACCTCTTCCTTGGGATTTTCTCAAATGGACAGTGTGATTTGTCTTAGAGAACACCAAGTGAGAATTGTCCTAAGATGATAAACCAGGTGGAATTGCAGGAGGAGCTGTCTCACATAATGAATGCTTTATAGAGGTGGAGGAGCTGTGATGTCTAGGGTTGACTTCGTTACACACTGGCCTCCAAAAGAGTATAAAATGCTACTGGAGACTGAGCAAATTGTTCTTCCAAGGTTACAGTAAGCTTCTGGGTGGATCCTCTCCCTGGCTAGGATGCCTATGTTGTATATCCAGCCAGATGAGAGGGAAACACTCAGTTTTGGACGGCTGAGTAAAAGTACTGACATCTAGACCCATGTGAAGATAAAATTCTGAAATAGCTACAGGGGTACTTTGTTGCTTTGTGACTGTACATTCAGTAAGACCAAAGACTGTGAACCTGTACATTTCTAGCCAAACCTACTTATATTATAATCCTTAAGACATGCTAATATTATATACTGCATTGACTATACTTAGATGTAAATAGATAGCAATAAATTTAATCATTATCATCCACAAAATCAGTGTCATGTTTCCCTGACAAGAGAGGGAAACATGACCTGACCAAGAGTCTTCTTTCCACTACTCTGCCATGTTAAACCAATTTCAGCCGTAAGAGTGTTATGGTAGATCTTTGTTGGACACACACAAAAACAGTTAGATTTTTTGTTTGGTCATTTGTTTTGGTTTGTTGACTTTTTTATTTTCAGATTTTCCAAATGTTTACAACCACATATTCCCTGAAGCAGCTAACAAGTTTTTGCTTCATTTTCTGGATATGCTTCTTTGAAATTCATATAATGCAAGTTTGGAAGAAATCATAAATTCTGAGTTATTCTATATGAGAAGCATAAAGAAATGAGTTACTTTGTGGTTAAGAAGGGTTCCACTCTATATAGTCTGATGGACAAAAATGAGAGTAGGGGTTTAATTTTTATCATTTCAGATTACACCAATGCAAATGTAACATGTGCTCTGGAAGGGTAATACCTTATTTGGTCTCCTACTCCCAAACTCAGTTTCTGTACTAGAATTTGAGGATAGGTGTAGTGAAACTTGCAACTGAGAAACATATCATCAATCTGCTCAATTTAGTAGCTATCCTTCATGTATCCTGTGATATTTGCCTGAAACATTGTTTACACTCAAAAGTAACTGTGGTTAAAATAAAATCATCTTTCAAAATTATTTAATTGGAATAATAAAAATTTAATTCGATTTAAATTGGGGATTAGTAAACTGATTCTGTGTGTTCCAATAGGTGTCTTTAGGCAGAGTTGGCTTCGTGTCATCAAGAAATCGTGATGTCTTTATTGAGTTGACCTGCTATAAGAGTGTCAGATTTGTTTATGACACCTTCTTAGAAGAGTTTATTCTTTCATTCTACTGAAACAGAATGTATTTAGACAAAATGATGTGCTAAACATGAAATAGGTTTGCAGATATTTCACAGTCCTGACAAAGATTACCCATTCAAATATATTAATGTTACTCAATAAATAAACTAAGTGCTCAGGTGAAGATTTGCTTTGAATTAACTAGGTGTTTTAAAAGGTAATTAAGTTAATCAGTGCAACTTTAGGTATTGTCAGCGGTCTGAACTCCTTTAAGCTCATCTATTGATTTGCTTGTAATATCAGAGGAGAACTAATTGAGGTGGATTTCTATATGGGGGGAGATAGCATGGATAATTAGCAGATTTTATTACAGAAAGAACAGCTATATTCATGCAGGTACATGCACCTTTCTTCCTACACTTCACCTAAAATTAAAAGATGTCAAAGTAGTTAGCAGAGTTCCACTCCATTCCTCTGCTACGCCCTTAACTGTGGTATCTGAATGCTTGGATGAAAGAAAAATGTCTTTGTGTATTAAAAGTTTAATTTGCAAAAGTGATGAATGATGCAGTTACTCCCTTGTTAGAGGCACAGTCTGAGACATTTCCAGACTGCCTGATTTTCAGAGTATGTTTGTGCACCTAACCTTTGAAAATCAGATTCTCTGATTTAACATTCAAATAGGAATCTTTACAGTCATGGATAGCCTTGAAAATGTATCTCCTTTCTGCAGCTAACAAAAATTAAGGGTTTCAGATATGATCGAGAAATACAGTCAGTTGTAACCTTGTCACTCTGCCAATGATAAGCATTAAAATGTTGAAGTGGGACATCTTGGTAACAACACCACGTAATAACTGTGATTTTCTTTTTAGGTGAATTATTGTGTTCATTTTTTTGATATATAAAAGTACACTGAGCCACTGGCTCTCTGCAGTTGTTTTGCAAATGAGTATTTTATTTGTTCTAACAAATGGCAATCATTCTCTGTGTGTATTCTTGTGAAGGTGAGCTTCTTTCTGATTGCCTGAGATGACAGCTCTTTTCAAAGTTCTGCAGAAGGGATGGATCAGATTAGGGAGACTATAAAGATGAGACTAAAGTCATTACTTTTGGGAATGTGATTAGCAACAGTGGTGCTCTGGAGATTTCCCAATCTCTGGGAACTAAGTTGTATGCTGGCATCATGCTGTTTTCTGGAGCCAGACCTCGTATCTGTGGCTGGATAGCCCAAACACATCCATAAGCTTACAGATATTGGACCTTGGAGATGGAAGAGATTTTGGAATATTCTCCATCCCTATTGCAAGATTATGCAGTCAGTGGGAGATTAGTCATTGTGTTAAATTTTCCACTTGTTTATTTTGGCCTATTTTTAAATATCCTAAGTGATAAATTAAGGGATTTCTAGCACTTTCAATAGATTTCTTTGTTTGGAAACATCTAACTGATGCGAATTTACTACCTTCAAATACCATTGTTCTTAGCTATAATTCATTTTGCCACCCAGGTAATTTTCTAAAAATGTTAATTCCTGTGGTATTCATAAAATTAATTATTAGAGTAATAACTGGGTAATTATCTATTCGTTATACCCATGCCAGTTCAGTTCATTATGCTAAAGATGGAACTGCTCTTCATGTAGCATTGTTTAGTTGCTTCTATCTGATGTATGTATTCAGACCTTAAACTGACCTGAAGCAAACCAGGCTTAGAATTTAGTGTAAATATTCTTGTAAAATCCAATCAATAGCATTTAGTTTTGCTTTATTCTGTTCTAACAGTGGTATTATAGGTCTTATACATTCACTCCACAAATCTATTTAGCACTTGTTTCTTTCTTTTGTTCATAGACTTTACCCTGTTCAGTATACCCTACTTGCACTTAGAGGCTACAAGCTGTTACATAAAGACTTAGAAATAGTGGAAAGGATACTCCCTAAATGAAGATTCATGTCTTAGGAAAAAAACGGGGTAGCCTTACAAGTTTATACCATGTCCTTGCCTTCTGCATTTGGCATTTGTTTCTTTAATTCAACTGTAAAAGAGAAAAACTCCTTTTTATGTGCTTACCTCTTTCTTAAGGTGCAAATTGGAGTTCTTCCAGCAATGGTCTGAGTTAAGGTCACAGATGACTTGCTTTTGTTTCATTGTTTCGTATCAGTGGGATGATGTTGTAGAGGTGCTATAGAGATCAGGTTTTGCAATACAGTCATGGTACATCTTTTGGGATTGCAAACCTAGTCTTCCTTTAAAGCTTTTTATAATACCCTGTTTTCAAAGTATATGTCTATTTCATAGTGGTTTTCAACCTGAATTTAACCTAACATATATAGCTGCATTAGTGGTTGGGTTTTTTTGACAGAAACGTGGGATCACGTGGATAATCTGATGCTTACTGCAAGATAGTGAATTTCCTCAAGGTGACATATGTATTCTTGTAGCTAGTACTAGTGTTCTTTATTCCACTGAGGAATGCTTGCCTCTTTGTGATAACATCTTTATACTTATTTTCCCTTGGCCTCCATTTTTTCCCTTGCATTTTTCTCCCTCAACCATTTTCTTGATTGCTTTTATTTTTCAGTCCCTGCTGACATTTACGAAAAAGAGCAGAGAAGAGGTGCTCTACTTGACCATGTGTATTGATACCGCTGTGGCCTCTCCAGTTGCCTTTTGCTAACTTTCTTAACTGAATTTCCCTTCACAAATCTACTTACCAAAGGCAAAGCATTGTAAAAACTCATACCTAAAGGTATTTCTGTGAGATTTTTGCATCAGGATCCTTTAGGTGGCCCTCCTGAAATCTTTCTGTGGATTTGGGAATGTTACAGAAATTTGGAGTTAGAACCAGGTGGAAAATTGCAGCATGAATGGCACACATCAAGTCAAGGCTCAGAGCAGATAGTTCAGAGAAGCCATTTGAATTAATTACGTGAAGTGTTCAATGGATTACTAAAGAATGTGGCAAAATACAAGTTTGCTTGCACACCATTTGAGAACAGAAAATGGGGCAAAAACTGTCAAACAAGAAGCTTGTTGTGAGCAGTTCAGGCAGTATTAGTCTTCTTTTAAGTGGAATGTTATCCTGCTAGGCCTAAAGTGTGAGTAAGACCTTTGATGTTCAAGAGGATTCTGAATTAGGCAGATAGAGTTCAACCAGCCTGAGACAGTAGCATGCAAGTGAATAGTGCAAACTCTCCCTTCAGTCAAACCAGGCCTCGTTTGTAATCAGCCTTGAAACATGCTAGATTTAGTACAATACTTTGAAGATGTGGGCAAGAGGTGGCCAGACATGTGTTCCTTAAAAAAATAAATTAAAAAATGTTATGAAGATAGGAGGAAAGAAAATGAAGACGTGATAGAGCTAGTTGGGGAGAGAAATTGCATGTTTTCTTTGTTCTTGTTTTTGAAAAAGTAGTTAACATATGCTGAACTATCATTGCCATCGTTATCTTACTAACTTTTATTGTGCTGGCCAGTTTAGCAAGGAATAAATGCCTTTATTTTTTTACATGTTTTGATTTGACAACTCAGCAGAGGAATAGAATTGGGTTTTTTTGAAGGAAACATGAATGTTGTAGAAAAAATGTTCTGGTCACAGGTGAAAAGCATCATTGTTTTTCTCCACTGTTGGCCTTTTAGATTCAATGTACTCCCAGGATGTGTCTGGATGTGAGAATTTCCATTATATAGGTACACCTATGTAACAGAAAAGTTAATGGGCTCAGGCTACACACCCAAAAAGACACAGGAAGAATACAAGTTACACTTCTTTTGAAATGAGTAGGCATTTATCGATGTTGTGGATGAAAATCACCCCTGTTCAAATAGCCAGTAAAAAGCCCGTTGTATCCTCTTCCTGGAACAAGAACTGAAGTGCTTAATACTGGGCAGATTTAAGGTTGAAGGAGACGGTCTAAATGGTCCATCTATATCCAGAAAGATTTTTATGCGGGGAACAGGTCTTTATCCCTAAGGAAATCTGATGGAGATGGGCTTTGCTCATGGAACATGCCCTGGAAACAGTTAGAAGGGGAAAACTCTTGTCCACATTGACAACAGGGTAAAGTTACTGCTCAGTATTGTCTGTTAGAAGCATGGGAGCCATTTTCATCAACAAGCATCATCCTGAAATTTGGGTCAATGTTTCCCCAGGAATGTAAAACTATTAGTCACATCCATGCAAGTTTACCTGGTTTTGCTCCCCATGAATTGCATTGGATTATTTTTGTCTGCCATGCATTTCTTTATTGGAATCTATTAAATAAAGCAAACTTCAGTAAAAGAAAATTATTAAAGGCACTTTATATTTGACAAAATTACAAATGTACGATATTTTTTCCCTCAAAAATTCAAATGATTGAACTGTACTGTAGTTTAGGATGAAACACCTTCCCCTTTAGTTCTTCTTAAGGGGTACTGTACAAAGTCATTCATTTAGAAATAGGGTAATTTCCTGTGCTTTACTAAATCTTGTTTTGCAAAGGTAGAAAAACAGAAATATCAAAAAGCCTTTATGATGTATAATGCATACTGTGTTTTCTGAACCTTCAAGATAACAGTTCTCTCAGTGCCCTCTCCTTGCTCTCAACCCTAAGTAATCTATTACCCACTGCTACTCTTATCAGATGGCTTCTTTGTGGAATGAGCTAGTCTTGTTTCAGAACAAATTCTTGTGCTATGTAAGGTCAAGTGAAATAAATTTTTTGTGACTGAATTTTAATCTTGCTTTGTTGTAAATCACGAGAGAGTGTTAACTGATTTTCCTCAGTGAGAATTCTTAATTGGACCCCAGGTCTCCAGTGGTTGCTTGGTAATGCCATAAATCATCTGTGATCCACTTTTGAGGTCACAAAGAGATCTCCTTATGTTTTGTTCTGTTCTGACATTGTTTCTTTCTGACCTTGTGTTTTATACAATTACAACATAATAACATGCTTTAGGCACCTTTCATTTTTCGTTCTGTAAGAGGCTAATAAACCATTAGGGCTATTTTACAACATGGTGAGTGCTATTTTGCAGTGTTTCAT
>VWZD01004084.1:0-20178 GCA_013396695.1 Sakesphorus luctuosus | reverse complement strand
AGTCCTGTTCCCTTTAAAGAAAAAAAAACCAACCAAAACCAAAACCCCAAAAACACCACAAAAAACCCCAACTTCGACCTTTTTTTGTAAATTGGTCCTTTGACAGTCCTCTGTAAAGCAAGAAGACTCATCTCTGTTAAATCTGAGTACTGACCATTTTATCCATATGCCTATGGATAGTTCAAATATCATGTCTCTTGTAAAATATTTTTGCTGTAGCATTGAATGAAGTGAATGCCTTTGAATAGGATATAATATGCTCCAAAATGCTTTGAATGACTGTTCACTTAATAAAATATTGCCTAGAGCAATGCTATCATCTGACTATTATATGGTGTTTCATGAGTTGACTTTTAAATTGAATTCCCTGCCATCTTTATGTACCGGAGAACATCTTGAAAAAATCAAGCTACAAATAGTGACTGTTTTCTAAAGGTCAAAGAAATTGTAAGGAGAAAAAAAAAGAAAGTCTTTTCTGAAAAGAAATGTTCAGGAAGCCCTGAATATTTATATACTGATATCATCTTTAGACCTCCAGGGTGTTCCAGAGTACAGACAGCTACAGTTTTTAATAAAAATGTTTTCCAAACTGAATTTCATTTCTCATTTCAGATATATATGAAAAAAAATAGTTTCCTGACTCATACTTCTTTGTTTGAGTTTTAACAGATAATGTTTGGTCCTTTTCCAAAACAATTTTCTGTCCATTTCAGAAGTGCTAAGGCTTGGAATATAGAACTGCCAAGGACTGCTTGGAAAAACATATGCTAAAGACTTGCCTGCAAGACAGGGGAAGGGGATGGATGGTTCATTTGAAATTATCTCTGTTTGCATGACAATATTTTAGCATGTATTAGCTGGTGAGATAATGCATGTTCTATACTGCTATTTTAAAAGTACAGTTGGTTTGCGCAGTATTAAGTCAGTGTGCAGATGACTGTGTTTGTCCATCTGCTCTGAGTGCTCTTTTGGCAGTCCTCCATTTTTCAGCCTTATCAAGACATACTAACGTCTACTGTTCTTTTCATGGTGATGAGGTACCATCTACTTGTTTAAGTGGCAGTCTTGCTTAACATCAGTCCATTTATACCTGTGCACTATATCTCTGTACAATGTTTTCTACAGTTGCACTGACATATAAAGAAGAACTGCCTCTGCTTGCCATCTGGAGAACTGAAAGATCATTGACATGAAATATTTCCAAAACCAAAATTAATGGACTTGAGCAGTCATTCGAAAGTCTGTGAATGCTATGGGAAATTACAACTTTCTCTTGATAAAAAGTACAAAGGCCAGGTGTAATGTGAAGGAGCAAAAAATATGAAGTCCTTGAATAACAGTCAATACAGGCAAATGCAGGTATAACCTTGTCTTGGCCTTCAGTAACCTTCCAAGAGTTGTGATGTGATATGATGAAAATGTGAGAAAAGACAGCAAGAAAGTGGTAATGAACACTTCACAGCAACAGCCTCCCAGCCTATCTTCTCAGGTCAGATTGATTCTCTTCTGACTGGTAGCGAGGGGTTGGATTTGCAAATTGAAGCAGCCATATGCTTTACATGGCTTCTGGAGAGTTGCCCCTTTGCTTACTTATGTAAACTGTGCACAGTGGCTTGGTGGCAGGCACAGGAGCTGGCTGGCACAAACAAAGGTGCATGGTAACCACTGTGTAGGTGCAGTTTCTATCATTATAGAATTAAGATTTTATCTATGTTGGCTGGACACAATGGTAATCAAAAATACATGGGTTGTAAGATGTCATAACTTGAGAGTATCTGTGAGTTTGAACCCTGTCCCACACTGTCCATTGTTGTGTCTCTTTTATATTGTCCATAATAACTGGCCAGGCAAGACCCCAGATATTGTGGGGATCCATAGCTGTACCCGTGGATATTGAATACACAATCTGATTGCTTAGGGCTGAGTACAAAGGCAGAAGAGATGGTTGCCTTATGTCTGTAGTTACAGAAATGTCTTTCCATCTAGTAGGGAGACAAAGACAGCTGCTAAATGTGACTTGGACAAGCTCCATATGAACCACATGTGAACACACCATGGCCCCAGCAGAAAAGAGACTGTGTAGCTTCAGGAAGCAGCACTTTGTAAGGAAGTGGGAGGGAAACCTTATCTGGAAGCACTGAAAAATGTAAGCTTTGGGGCCTCCACAGTTTGTGCAGTTAACAAGGATCACTGGTTAGTGGAATTCTACTTCTAGGACTTCAGGCTTTGTGTGCACCTGCACAGGTGTATAGAAAGACTAAGGTATTTTGAGTAGCACCCAGAATGGAGCTGGGAGTGGTGGGACAAAATTAGGAAAGAAAAGACATTCACTTTGAAGAAAATCCCTATAAGGTGACAGAAGACTTGTTTTGACAAATCTGCTGTTCCTTTTCCAGTACTTCACACTCTCAGGCTGTGGGGTGGGAATAGAGCACCCTGAACCTGCAAATGGTCTAGCAAAACATGGTAAGAACGTTCCTAAAGCAGGCAAGAAGGAGTAAATACTTGTGCATCCAGTGCAGGAGGTTAAGTACATTGTATGAAATAAATTGAAGGCCCATGTGAGAAATGGGAACAAATAAAGAATACCCATCTGCTTACTGAATGGAGCACAGCTTGAATGGGTGAGAGGAAGGTTTATATGGCTATAGTAGTTTATAAATAATATGGATTGGACAAATGGCATTAAAATTGGGAAATCTTGCACCTTCTCATTCATAATTCTTGAAAGCTTGATATTCCAGCCTGAACAATCTTTTGACATAGGTGTTTAAGAACGTATATGTACCACCTGTGGCAGCTCAGTTTCATTTGCATCTTTGGGATTTGCAATTCCTGCCATGTATATTATATAAAAACTCTTCTAAAATACTTGGATACTTTGAAAAATATTTTCAGGAACCTGTTCCTTGTGTCTCTTGGCCTGTTAAGCAAAGTGCCTTGACTGCCACGAGGAGGAGAAAAATTAAAACTAGGACTCTTAGAACATATCTAAAATAATTTAGGATTATTTGCATTAATTAAAAAATCACTTTTAATGCCTGCCCAGTGTTTTGTACTCTACATTTCAGGAAGTTGGTCTGCTGGGAAACAGCTAAAGTTCTTCCTGTTTTATTCACTAGATAATACACACATATGGCTTTAAACCAGGACAATTTCATGATTTTCAGAATTCGTCATGCCTGGACCTCATGCAGGTATAATTTCTGAGGAAATTCCATTTCTTTGGTGGGGGGAGGGAGGAAATACTTCCATGGCAGGTTGGCTTTAAAATATAAATGGTGCTGTTTGAAGCAGTTTAAGAGCCAGAAATGCCAGACTGAATCGGGGAGACTGATTAACGGGCAGGTGATTCAATTGTAGCTATTAGATAAATTGTTTGGATATTTCTTTATCAAATGTCCTACAGTACAGCATGTCTCACAATTATCACACATGTACACATCACCTACATACGCATCGGCAGATGTCTTGGGGCATATCCTTGGCAAGCATAATTTGACTGAGATCCTGTAAAGTCCCTTTAAGTTCTAGAGCTTCACTGTTTTGTATCAATTAAGGATCTGGCCCTTTTGTCGCCATGTATGTTTACTAAGCTGCAGACCAAAATTATGATTATTCGTCTTGGTAAGTGTTGCAAGTTTCTGGCTCTTGTTTGCTAATGAAAATAAAAAATGTTCCAACATGAAACTGGGCTTAGATCCCAGTTTTCACTCATGCTGTCTATTAAAAGATGAAGGAAATGGCATAGATCACCTGAGGAGCATAAATCAAATAATAATAGTGCTATTGTTTTCCTAAAGAACTCAGGGAAGAACTTAATTGCATTCACATCTCCTACTGCATCTAGCCTGATGTCCTGCGTCAGTTGCATTAAGATTGAGAAATCCTTACCAGGGATACAAGACACACAATGGTTACAGTCACTGATGTAATACTGGCGCCAGTAAGCTTTATTTTATTTAAAAAAATACTACTTTCCATGTACTTCAAAATAGTATAGACATAAAATATTTTTTAAAAAAACAGAAGCTCTGTCTGTGTAATTTGATGCTGAGCCTTAGCAAAACCAGGCAAAGTTCCAAATATTTTCCCCTACTCAAATAGTTTAAAATATGTTTCCAAGAGTGATTTGGCTGGAGAGGCGTCCACTGGGGAATTACAAGCTGGAAAGTTTTATTTTTTTGTGAAGATCTGTATTTCTGTGAAGAAACCACAACTGCTTTTAGGGCTGGCCAGGAGCCAGAAGTAAGGTATGCTCAGAAAACATTCACTCTAGTGAACTCTCATTAAGGAAGCTGAAAGCAAAAAAATGTTTTTCTGAAAACTTAAAAGAAATACACTGAGATAAGTCCATTGCAAATAGAATAACCCAACTAGTATGTGAGGCGCCTGTCCCCTGGAGACGTCTGCCCACATTTCCTCTATCTTGCTTCACACTCTCACTGAATTTTTTCACCACTACCATGAAGAGAGTTGTCCATCCACAAGCTTTTGCCAGATTTGGGCCTCCCTTTGTACTTAGTGTTTTACATATTCAGGAGGAAGTCAGATCAGTGAGAGTCATAAGTAATGCATATTTTTGGCATTATTTACATTGCCAAGGGAAGTTTAGTTTGCAAAGTTGTTATAGCCCAAAGTTACTTCTGGAAAGAAAGAATTTTTACAACGTTGTTGTTTGGACAAATTACAGATATTTTTTTTCTTCAGGGCATGGTCCATGCACCCATGGAAGGCAGAGAATACTGCCACTGCTTTCTAGAGAAGGGTCCCTCTTTCTGCATGTATGCAGATGTGTAACAGCCATCTGACAGTTTGTAGGACTTGGCTCATGGGAAGCCTGTAAGGAACCCAACTGGGAGGCACCTGCGCTATTTGCTCTAGGTAGAACCTACACTATTTGTTTTAGTGCCAGGGCTAAGACCTTGGCAGATCTAGGGACGTTAATCCTATCACCTACATTCCTATACTGGACATGTTTTCCTAATATGGCTAAATCTAGGCTGCAGTCTGTATCACCTTGCTCCCATTAAAAAAGCGAAAACAAAAACCAAAACCAAATTGACAAAAAACCTCCCAAAACATTACAAACTAGAGTAGCACTTGCATCACATGTATGCCCAGGGGAATCTCAACTTGGAGCACACAGTGATTTCTGACAGTCAGCTTCAGAGGAAAATGTCTCTGGTCCTTCTTGCGTAGAAATACTCCCATGGTTGTGGTCAAGCCTTTTTCACAATAGCCTGGTGATTAAAGATATTGCTTAGGAGCTGGGAAACAAGAGCATGCACTTTCTTGTTGGCTGTTTCTCTGGCCTCATTAGTCCTGTGTTCCTCTCTGCATGGTGGTACAGCTTTGACAAAAACACTTGATAGCCCACATTTTCTTGATAGGTCAGAACTGCACGGTTTCCATCCTGTGTGGTTTCAGAGACTTGACAGCCCATCACCTCCCTTCCTGTCTTTACTGCTCATGCCAATATGCCTTCGTACAGTGAGGAGAACACACTAGAAATAGCCATGCTATTTTTGAAGTACCTACCTCCATAAATGGACTTGGTGCTTTCAGATGACGTGAACAATATGCATGTTGAAATGGGACATCTGAGAGGTGTGTGCATGTTTAAGCATGCATTCTCCATAAGTACTTCCTATGAAGTAGTCTGCTGTCCACTTGCTCAGCCTTTGGGTCTCTTGAGCCTCTCTTTGAAGACATCCACCTTTTTCTGTTCATCAGAGTGGGAGTTTAAGTACTGAATTCTTAATTATGCAGCAAACACCTGGAAGCATGTGCTTAATTTTTAAAAGTTAGTAAATCCTAAATTAGAAGTGCTATGTCCTTTCCCTGAATCTCTCTCCAAATGAAGTGTTTTCATTTTGCCACCTCCATTTACTTCACTCCTAATCATATTTCAGAAAATAGCCCCTTTGTGTGGTATGCTCCCCTATAGTGAAGACCCAAGAGTGGATGAGAGGAAATCTAGTTCATCCTGACTGACATAACTTTTAAGGTAATTCCATGGCTGATTTCAGGACTGAAGTCCAGCTTCCACAGGACAGCAGCTGTGTTGTGGAAGCCAGCAAGTCTTGCTGTCCATGTTGTGGAGAAGCCAGAACTGCAAATGGATTCATACCTTCAACAGACCAACATTAACTCTAGTCCAGACTATTATCACTGCAGTTTTAGTTAACAATGGGTTATTGCATAGTAAAAATTATACAGATTATTATATAGACTCTTGGCCACAGGGAAATGGCATATGCAACTATTGCTGGTACTTTGATCATAATGTCCTAGGGTTCTTGGTATTGTGAGACACTGAAATGTTTTATGGCTTAAACGTTTTTAAAATCACTGAAAGACTTTTGTCCACTGTAACAAACTGTGCAAAGAAGTAACTGCTCACCAAAGCCCACTCCTACTGAATATGCTTACTAAATTGGACTGTGACGAGAACTTGAGATAAGCTAAGGGGTTCTATTGTCCAATTATTGCAGGAGAATGTGTTCACAAGTGTGAAAGACTGGTGCTGATACTCAAACAATTAATGTGCAAGCTGATGATGAGTACAATTGCTCAAACAATTAATGTGCAAGCTGATGATGATGGCAAAGTAGCCACCAAGGTGCTGAGTACATACACACCTGCCACCTTGGGCTACAGACTGGTAAGATAAGGAAAGAGGCAAATCCTGGAAGGCAGGGTACTGTTTCTTTGGCCTTACAGAAATGGCTCAGCTGTTGTAACTCCCCTCTGGGCAAGCACCTGGACAATTTACACATAGTCTGAAGATACTAATCTCTGCTGATAGGCCATAGTAGATTCACCTGTGCTGATGTAACAGGCAGATGTAACATCTTAAAAGGTGTCAAAGACTCTTGAAAAGTCCCATGATCCAGTATTTCATCATCCAGTTCAGAACTTCCCACCCCAGGGGAGGTACTGGGGGCTTTCCCACCTAGTCAAAGCCCCCCAAAAGACTATCCGCAGACTTCATTCAACACTTGTTATTCCCTCACACATGCAGGACTTCTTTCACCACTACAGGACTTCATACACTTGAACTTCTTTGCTTACCACCCTGGGCTTCCCTTGACGGATTCAGACTGCAACCATCACTTTGTCAAGTCTGGGACTCATACCACCAAGAAGACCACAAGCAGAGGATCAATGGGATCAATCTATCTCTCTAGCCCTCTCTTTCACTCCCCCTCTTTCTCTTTTCCTATTCCTTTCTATCTCAGTCTACCTCACATTTACTGTTAAATAAAAATCTGTGCTGTTGACTTTGGCATGTGGTCTCACTTTCACCTTAATTAGAGTAAAGGCATTTCTCTAATAATTTTAAAGAATCTGATCATAACAGGTATGCACACTAACTTCTGATTATATTTTACAGCTTTCTCTGCTCTTTTCCTGTGTTGAATTCCTTTGCAAAATAAAAGACCAGAAATATGTTCTTGTCTGGGGAATAGCCACGGTGTCACAATTCAGATCAGATAATGTTTTGCAGAGGTGATCCCATCCTTTGAACAGCCCAAAAAGGAAATCTGAGATTTATCATTTGATCAAACATTTAATAATTTTTATGTGAAATAATTTTATTTTGATTATCCTCCATCAGCTTATTGAACAGATGCTTTTCTTTATTTTTGTATTTCACTGCCATGTAGTTTAGTGCTATTTCATCTCCATTCTTTCATTACCTTTTATGATTTGTCCCAAATAATATCTGAGAACTGCCTTACTGAGGCTGTGGTGGGGGTGGGGGTGGGGTGAAAGAACAAAAACCAAAAAACAACAGCAACAATAACTCCAACTCCAACCCAACATCAACAGTAAGAATTAGCAAAAATATTTTGAAAAGATACATATGCAAATATTGCCAGGGCTTTTAACTATGATGGTGTTCTGGAGACTGACTGTTGCCATTCCTCAGTAAAAGCTTCAAGGATAAAGTAGGCAGTTATTTAACTCCTTGGGTTTTACACAACTAATGCAATGAGTCCTTTACTCCCTTATACCACCAGCCTCCTACTGTGTGCGGACAGACTCTGACCTGAGCGCCAACATATGTATGGGATAGCACAAGTCAAACTTCTGCACTGGCATTTCATAATCAGAGCTCATTGCTAGAAATCTTTTTCCATTTAGATAATATCAGAAAGGGTTTGTCTAAATTGTGTGAAGTGTCAGACAGTGCAGACAATGGACAGACAGTGGAATTAAAAGATTCCTGTCCACCACTGCTGCACACAACTTAATAATCAGAGTGAGAGTGTCTTCAGCTTACATTCATTTACCGTACCTTCTTCAGGCTGAACCAAACTACCATGACTAAATTCACAGAACAAAGTGGCACTTATTATACTGTCTATTTGCTAATCTCTTCACTGGTTGTCAAGTGATTCTAGCAGAGATCAAAATGCTAGATATTGGAGATGTCTAGCTCTGCAGTGCTTGGGAGAACAGATTGGGAGCAGAACATGTGCAAGATGATACTCTTCAGAATCAATCTTCCCAGCCTCCACATTCAGCCATTGCAATGTATTGGTCCATCCTTGTCATCTGATTCCTTTTTGAAAGGATGTGTGTTCTTTTGGACTATACCACATACTGAGGAGTGCACATCTTAATTTTGCACTGTATAAAGTATGTGTGGGTGAGGATGGATACGAATCATGGAAGAATAGCATTGAACCTGACACCCTCAGCTCAAGAGAGACCATGTTTAAAGACTAAGAGACTGTTATATTGTTGTTGCTTCTTGGGTTTTCAATGATTATTATAGGTTGCTTGATATATTAAGTGTTTTCTTATGGAATGTTCAAGAAAGTTTCCCCTATCCCTCATGGTTGAACCTCATACCCTCATTGGTTGTTTCATGTTCTACCCTCAGTACTCCCCTGCTTTTCTACTGGTCGCTCCTGAGCCAATATAAGGCATCTCAATAAACTGTCATTTCCATTTTGTTCCTCTTGGACTCTGGAAGTGTGCCTTTCTTTCCCATGCATTTGGGCTGCAAGTATGCAAGGGATTTGTTTCATATCTGCTACTTGCTTTAGTAACAGGTCTGATGTTGTGAGAAGTAATGAATAGCCATCTCTTTTTTGGGGCTGAAGGTGCTAGTCTGTCTAATCTCCACTGATTACTCCCTACTAACAAAGTTATGCATGTTAAATTACTTTTACCTCTTAGTAATTG
This sequence comes from Sakesphorus luctuosus, assembly GCA_013396695.1. NCBI lineage: Eukaryota > Metazoa > Chordata > Aves > Passeriformes > Thamnophilidae > Sakesphorus > Sakesphorus luctuosus. The sequence continues at coordinate 10,974 of VWZD01004084.1, read as the reverse complement.
TCTTTTAGGAATAATTAATGAATGCTGCTTGTTATTCTGCTGTTTGGACACCTTGATTACAAAAGAGGGGGAGCATAGAGCAGGATAAAATTAATTAAAATAGTATATAAATGAGGTAGAACACTCCACCAGGCTGCTGGTTTTTTAATGAGAATCCAAAAGGCTGGTTTCCCTCTTGAAGGTATGTCTGGTGTTACCTTTAGGTTGTGAAAGGAAGAGAATTCAGCTGCATATGACTTGGTGTTACCACTGCTGACATTGACTGGTGTCTGAAACTCTGCTTGGAGCATATTTGGACAGGCAACTCACAGCCTTTCCGAGAAGGTGGTATGGGCTTCATTATTACTAAAGTCCTATGCATATCTGCATTACAGCTGATTAATAAATAACTTGTTTTCATGGAAACACTAGATATCTCTCTGTGGGATAATTTGAAATGCTCCTTCAACTTCTGTGCATCTCTATCAATATGGTACAGAGATTAAATTTTGTACATCAATACCAGTAATACATAGTACGGTTTTGTCCTTTGGTAGGGTTTTGATGCTGGTCCTTAGGAGTGGGCCATATGCCTATTATTCCAGCTAGTAACTAGGTTTAATGTTTAATTTTAAAACTACATTCTTGAGCTTTTCCCAAATTAATTGATGATCACATAGACAGTTAATTTTTAGGAAACAGTGGAGCTATTCTGCTTTCATTGTCACACATGGTGCTGAGGATGAAATATTTCAATAAATCAAGTGCAGTCATCATCACAATTTGTTTTCCCTTTCAGCATGGAAAGTACCTTAGCCCAAAGCCTGTTCTTCAGGGGGTAGATTTATACCATAGTGTATTATGCTGGAATGTGCAATAAAAATAAATTATTTCATTTGCACAATCTCTAAGAAAACTACAGCTGCTCAGCTGCATCAGTAAGGAAAAAGCACTAGAAAACTTCAAAGCACTGTGGCAAGTTCCATCTGCTTTTCTACCCATGAAACCTAACAACTATGTCTGCTTTATTCGTTAAATAACCACTGGTTGAGCAGGAAGCTATTCATGACATAGATGCTTTTAAGAAATGGAACTTTAGGGAAACTGTATTATATTTGTGCTGAAGGTATCCTGAGCCTCCAAAGAGAGAATGAACATTTAAATTAAAAATGTAAATCTTAAGTGAGAGGAAAAGGTATTAAAAAAATGAAATGTATAATCTTTTTACTGAATGATACTTTGTACAAAATGGAATCATAGAATAGCTTGCGTTGGAAGGGACCTTTAAAGGTCACCTACTCCAAATTTCCTGCAATAACTGGGGACATCTTCAACTAAACCAGATTGCTAAGAGCCCCATCCAACCTAACCCTGGGTGTTTCCAGGGGTGGGGCATTCACCACCCCTCTGGGCAACCTGTGCCAGTGTTTCAGCACAAGTAAAAAGACCATTGCTTAGCCTGAAAGCAAATATAAGCTGTTACATATAGGACATATCCAAATAACTCTAAGAAAAAATATAAAACCTACAAATAATATATATACTTTACTTTAAAGTTTGTTTTTAAACATTAGAAAATAGGTTTGTGTGTATATTTTCTTGAAGACACTGCGTGCCTTAGAGGAACAGAAAAAGACTTGAGACCCCTTATGAGAGTAAAAATTTGAAGAGCAGCTGAATGAAGGAGCCAACTAAAATGAGTTGGACAATAAAAGTTACTATTTCACAGGTAGTTTCTGTGCTTTCACATGTGGCTACATGCTCAGCGTGATATCTGAAATCAACATAAAAAATAGAAAGGAAGAAAAAATATAAACAAAATGTAAGTGTTTGGGGAAAACATATCAAAATCTGCAGAAATAATAAGGGCAGCCAGGTAGTTTGAAGACAAGATCTGTTGAATGCATACTTAAATCTACTAAAAATACCCAAAGCCAAAGAAAGAGAAGAAAAGAGAAGAGAAGAGAAGAGAAGAGAAGAGAAGAGAAGAGAAGAGAAGAGAAGAGAAGAGAAGAGAAGAAAAGAAAAGAAAAGAAAAGAAAAGAAAAGAAAAGAAAAGAAAAGAAAAGAAAAGAAAAGAAAAGAAAAGAAAAGAAAAGAAAAGAAAAGAAAAGAAAAGAAAAGAAAAGAAAAGAAAAGAAAAGAAAAAGTGTTTCTATTCTCGTGGTAGCCCAGAAAAAATCCCAGACACTTGAACATATAAATTAAAGTTCCCCCAATCTATTTTTTTAAATCTTGTAATTTTAAGCTCATCTTGTGATTTTGGGAATGACTCAGAACTTTTTAGTTTCAGAAGATCAGAGTACTGTGATGGAATGCAGAAAGCTGGTTACAGAGTGTTGACTCTTTTTGTCTTCAGTGGCTGACTTGCATAATTGAAGACAGATGAAAACATACTCTGGTCAACATTTTCAGAACTGTTTTTGGGTCAGGCTTGTGAAGTAAAGACAAGACACACAGCTCTTGTCTTGCTGGATTAGGCCCTGCTCCTGCTGCTGCCGCTACTTGTCTTTTGTTTGAATTCAGGGAAGTAGAAATATTTTGTTGTTACTCTTTCTGTTTCTTGCTGGGTGTCTTTTGGGGTGCTTATAGACCTAGAGTGATGGAATCTGTTTTTGGTGGGAGGTAGAATTTTGTTGTTATACCTAACCTGTGAAATATGTATAGTTAGTTTAAGCATAAACCTAGTTTGAAGGTTTTTTCCCTTCTCCCTTTTCTTGGCTTGGACAGGGAAGCTAACATCTGGCTTGGGCAGTTGGCATTTTGGCAGGTCAACCCAAGACATAAAGTTACTTCCTCTCAAAGTCAAAGGTGTCAGTCTGCTTTAGGTGTTTCACCTCATGAGTTTGTCCTGAACACTGATTCAGAAATCACTTGGAATAGGCTGATTGCATCCCCTTGAACACACAATCTACTGCAGCAAGTAGCTATACTAAAAATTTTATAGGAAGGCAACACTGAGGACATGATTTTGCAAGGTTAAATCCTGTATATTGCTGAAGTCCTGTGAGCCTTCAGGAAGCTTTGGTACAGAAGACAAGGGCAGCTTCAAAAGTCACACTCAGGTTGCATGATCTGTGGTGTCCATTTTTTGATAATGTACCTAGAGTTAATATCTTTTGCATTTTGAATAACCCAGGTAGACTAAGACAAGAAAATATTACATACACACAGCATGGTATATCCACAAGTCAGGTGGATACAGAGGCTTTCTGCTGTGTCAGATGTTAATAGATTTTTTCTCACGCAACTGAGGGTGTGTGATAACTTGGCACTTTTTTTGTCCATCAACTTGCTTAAACCGTAGTTCACTACTGTGTCCTGGGTTGTACAAATAAGACTCAGCTTGCACAATAGTGCTTGGCCAGGGTTGAGTAAAGCTTATGTTGGTAGACTCTGAACCCTGGCAAGGCAGCATCTCAGGCTTGGAGATGTAACTGTCAAGAGATGTAGAGACAAGAGTAATTCCATCACATTTGGCACAAAGGACACCATGAACCATCTCATGCAGATGGTAGCATTTAGTTATAATTGAAACCAGATCAGCCAGAGGAGGTTATTTAGCATTTGCAAAGTATCTCAGTAGATGATTCATGAATTAAGCTAGCTTATGATTTTCAGAAAGCTGAGTATGATCACTTATTTGGCATCCTATCCAAAGATAGATAATGATGTGCTGTTGACCTTTTTGTTGTTTTGTCTTGCCTTTATCCTGCTAATGGCCACATTTAATTCTGTCCTCTTTTTATGTTTCTTTCTCTTTCCTTTCTTACCCTGAGGCAGGTAGAATGAGAGTCCCTGTGGAAATGAGTTATGCATTACTTCCTGTGTTTCATCTTTCCCTGAGCTGCGTGTCTTCATCCTTCTACCTGAACTCTGTTGATTAAATCATATTTTGTTGGATAAAGCCCCAGTTTCCAGTAACACTTTGTTTGCTGAAAAGCCTTTCTGTGATGCTAATTACTCTAGCTGTTCAGTTCCCTGTAAACAAAGGTTAAGACTTTCAGAAAAGACTGTTTAGTTTTTGTTGTTGTTTGTTTCTTTCTTTGTTTGTTTTCTTTTTTTTTTAACAAGAAGACAAGATTTTCAGAAATTAGAAAGATTACTTAAATTGGTAAAAAAATAGGTGGCAAAAATAAAATCTTAGTTCCCTGACTTCAGTTCTGTAGTTTTCTCTAATTCAATTTTTGTTGTTTTTTTTTTTTTCTGTAAAAACTGAAAACTGATTTCACATTGTTTTTCATGAGAAGATGGAGGCTCTGGTCTTTGGTTTCTGGGCAAATGCAGAGCACATCAACATGAGCAGACAATTTTGAATATATTGGGCTAATCCTCCGAGCTCTTTGCAGATGTCTAGAGTGTCCAGAGTTATCCCATGCTAGCTGTGAGGATCACTTCTTTTGTTGGACAGTTCCTTGGTCACACCAAGAGCAAGGTAAAAGGTCACTGGTAATGGTATGATGGAAACTACTAAGAGACTGCATCTGTCAGTGTGAAATCTGGTAGAGTGCCTGACAATGATATTCTAATTTTTCAACTACTGGAAGAGCTATTCCATCTTCCAGTGGTTCAGATGAAACACAAGTCCTCCCACTGATGTACACAGAATTGGTCTGAGCCTGAAAGAAAACATCACACAACAGTGTGAAGGCAGTTGGATACTAAACTAATAACAACTCTTGATGCTATGCAGTATCAATACAAAAGGGTAAAAGAAATGGTAAAAAAGAACAGTTTTATCTCTGGATTACAATACAATTCCTATATTGGGTGAATGTTGTAATTTTTATTTACAGGAATAAAAGTTTCCTGTCCTAGTAACTAGAACAACCAGACACATGTAAAATCTGTATTTCTTTATACAGGTTACTTCCAAAATTGACAAATACTAACTGTATAAATAATTTTGTGATATAGAAAATTATGAGATATATGTTATTCTTTTTGAGAGAATGAAGTGTCCTCTCAGTGTACTCTGTTTCATGCCCCATGATTTCTTCCATCTTTCCCATTTTGAAGGATCTGGTTTGCCCCTCTCCACATAAACCAGGCACTTGCAGCCCAACTCCCCTACTTCCCTTCTTCCCCTGACTTAGCAAAGGGGTCTTTCTCTGTAGCTGCATCTTTTCACAGCTTGCATGTGTGTCAGTGGGGACTGCCAAGCCCACTATCACCCTGACCTGCCAGGGAGGCACACCCAGCTCTGAACTGCGATTAGGAGACATCAGAATGGGTCAGAGAATCCTGTAGTACCACCAAATCATCTGACAACAGTCTTTGACATGTTTACGTATTTTGCTAACTCTCTGATGTAGCTTGTTTTATGCTGAATTTATGTGGTATACACCAAGTGCAAAGCAGTTCAATGCCTCCCTGACACCTGATCCCGTCAGATCTGGGAAGCTGAGCAGAGTCAGGCCTGGTTGGTACTTGGATGGGAGACCTCCTGGAAATACCGGGGGCTGTAGGTTCTAGTGCTGAAGACTTCACTGTCACTGTCCAAGCTTGCTCAGCCATGGCAAATGAACCTCAGGACTTAAACAGTGGGGCCAGTTCTATGCACGCTGTGCCTCACCTAAAAAATCCACTGTGCAGGCTGGAAGGGCACACCCACATGGGGAGAGCCCTTCCCAAATCTTCATTCATGAAGCCTAACCATACACCAAGTGCATAAAAAGTCCTTGTTCTCTGACATTTAGAGGACATTTTACCACAGGAGCAAGTAGTGAAAGTGTGAAATGCTCATTGATGCAGCAGGCTGCCACAGATACAGCTTTTCTCAAGACAGTTATAACAAACTGGTTTTGTTCAATTTTTAGACACGCTTTACCTTTTCAAAGGGATAAGAACCAAATATTTAACCTAGCAGCTTTCTAACAGATGTAAGCTGGAACCATTCCAGTCCACTTTAACCCCTGGACATAATGTTTACTCACTAGACAGTTGAATGCCAGCTGTTATAACATGCACAGCTCTGCTCCAGCACACTACACAAATAGGTGTATTTATACAAGCTTGAGGGATTACTTACAGATCAACAACACACATAAGATAATGCTACATTATGGAAAGCAAAGCAAGGTAAAGGATCTATGTTCAAAAGGAGTCAGTTTGCAAAATCAAATCTGCAAGCAAATTTCTGATCTACTCACAGAGAAAATCCTTGAGAGATTAAACAGTGCTTATTTCCAGTGTGTGGCGTATTTGCCCTGAAATTCTGTTTAAGGTGGTCATGAACCATGTGAAGTGCAGAATTTAAATTTGTTTACTCTTCTTTTCCTTGGAGTCCTAAGTCATATTTCTCCATGGTTTCAAGTGTGAAAACAAAACATAAACGAGCATTTTTTGCTGGATTTCTGTGGTTAGTTCTCACTCAGAGAGTCTGGATTTGGTCCTTTTCCCATTTCTCTTTCCCATCTGCACAGCCACCCATCTTTCCATCTGATCTCCTTACTCACAGACAAATCTGCTGGGATGACAGCTTCCTTTGCTGCTAGCCCTAGCCCTAATCCTAGCCTCAGCAACCTCAACACCTTTCCAACACTATGTAGCTTGTCATTTACTCATCTAAAGCTACTCTGTAATCAGGCAGCTTTCCTGCTGCTTGAATGCTGGTAGCTGCATCAGATTGCTCATATTTATGGATGTGTGTAATTAATTTAGATCATTAGGGTCCCATAAGTCTTTCAAGGAGCCACATTTATGAAGCCCATAAAAAATTTTGGCTCTCTAACTATTCTCAGAACTGTGTATTATTTATTCCTCTGCCTGATTTAGTTATTGAAATCCCAGTTTATGGCATTTTCCTATTAAATATATAGTTTTCCAAGGGCCAGTTGAAATATCTTAACACTTGGAATGTAAAAATGTTGAAGTATCGGCAAACATTATGTATCCACTTTAGAATGGTAGAAATTACTCTGGGTTATTATTGTTGTTGGAAGTAGTCTTTCCAGATTGAAGAGAGATTTTTTTACTAGTGGGATATAGTCAGAAAATGACATTGTCTTTGTTTGTACCATGACTTATTTTGCAAAATTTTCTGACATCCCCTGTCTGTAGTTCCATTTGGGTTGATGGGAAGCATTGCCTAATACCTAGTAGACAGGGTGAAGTGATTTCAGGATGTTTTTCCCGTAAGCATACTAACATTTCCTCCTGTGAGTGTTTCAGGCACACCATCTTTGACTAGTTTCTTCTCTGATGAAATGAGGTCATGAATAGACTTCCTGTGTTTCACAATTGAGTTGAAAGGGTTTACATTTATAAAATGTTTTGAACATGAATGTACCAAGTAAGGAAAGGTATAGCTAGTCCCACTGTATTTGTTAAATTCAAAACGTGTTTTTAATGTGACTTCACACCTATGTTTATGAGTGAACTGTTACATGGGGGAATAGTTAGCCCTATTAGCAAACATCAATTTTTTTCTCTAAGGGCAACAAGAAAACAAGAATATTTTAAATCCATTAAGTGCCTGTAGGAAGAGAGTATTGAGCTAACATGGTCCACCTAGACAGCAAAAGTCAGGTGTTGCCTTGCCATCAGTCCTGTCGACTTTGGCTGGATGACATGGAGTACACATTTAGGCTAATTTTTACCCTTTTTGGTGAGATCCCTATAATCATATTGATGATCAGCTCAGACACTGAAGGCTGTGGCTTCCCTCGATCTCCTAGGCAGTAGGTAATGCCCAATAGAAGAATGGTCATGCTGGTAGCATTTCTACAGGATACAGCACAGAGAAGGAATTGGTTTTAAGAAATCCTGCATGTTAACAGTGAAACACGTAGTCCCCTGGTTTGGGACTAAGAACTACTGAGAGATAAAAGTCTGCTTTCTCCATAAAAAGACAAAGCAATGCCCTATGATCCCAGCAGCAGAATCAGCTGCCACCCTCTTTTAGATTTTTGCTCCACTCAATTTCAAATGTTCAGCCTTAGGTCAGAAGGAGGTTTAAGAGTTCCTGTGATGTCACTCTCTTCAGAGGCTTGCTGAAATCTTGCAGCCAAAGGTAAGAGTGGGAGCAGTTTCTGCTGGGAAAGCTGGCAGACAGATATTAGCTCAATGTTCCTAGAGCCACAGGTACCTGGATCCAGCTGAGCTTGGAGGAGTAGGAGGCAGTAGTGGGATGGATGAAAGGGAGGAAACCCCGCTTGTCTTTTGAACTCAATTGGTTTGCCCCATCCTGTAGGAATGCTTGCATATTAGCAAGGAGAGGGATGTATTCACAGGATGAGTTCATTTTGCACTTTGTCAAGGATTCAGTTTCTTCATCTTCCTATTCAGTATAGAATGGATTAACTGAAAATTTCCGTTCATTTAGAGGTTAGAGCAAGTTAATATTAAGTTCTTTAAAGAAGCATAGTATTGCTGTTTGCGTATCACCCTACAGAGGTTTGCAAGCCTCGTGGTCTCTCGGTTTCCAAAAAGAGTGGGGTTTTTTCCAGGCTAAATTTGCAAGTAATGGTAAACAATGCGATATTTAAGGCATTGACCCATTGCATTAGTGAGGGCAGAGGCCTGAGGAAGCTGCCTGGGAAGGGCTGGTGGGCAATGAGTAGCTGCAAGTGTGTCAGGGTCAAACATTCATTTCCACCATCTTCCTTTCCAGTAGCATTTGTTTATCTCAAGGGAATGTGTGAGAGATGTCCTGCAGACCAGCTGATTTCAGAAGATTTTGAATGAAAATGAGGTGTTTCCCATGGCCTAAGTTCTGTGCTGGCAGGATTCAACCCGTTTGTCAGATAGGATACTCCAAAATGGATTGCTCCATGTTCAGAAAGCATCTTCCTCAGAGACTCAGACTAAAGTCTTTAGCTTAGAGTTTAAATTTAGTTGTAAAGCAGGCCCTTTAAGATACTCAGCATTCGGAATCACATGGAAAGTTTTACAGATACTTCAAACTTCTCAGAGTTAAAATGCATTCAAAATTTTCACCTAAGCTGGTATGACTCTGTAATCAAGGTGGCTAAGGGCCCCTTAGTTCTGCCACTGCACATTTAGCTCTTCAATATCTTAGTAAGTGAAAATGTCAGTGTTGATTTCTCTGGTCTTAAGGATGGAAACATGGAGATAGTGCTCAAGTCAGACATTGACATAGGCTTTACTGAATAAATAATTTAAAGTTGTCAACTGCCACATTTATATGTTGAGAAATAAAACATATTGAGAGACTAATGATAAACATTTGGAGTTTGGGCACATTTTTTTGAACCAATGCCAGCTTCATATGCAAGTTCAAAGCCAGGATTGTCAAAAAAAAAAAAAGAGTCTTTCTATAATACATAGGTAAACCAATCTGCTATCTACATGGTCTGCTCATACTGGCAGCCAGCCAAGGAACAGATCTCAGTTAAACAGATTAGGCCAAAGAAGTGTAAAATGCAGAATTACAAAAAATCACTCCCATTCAAACATAACTTTTGTTTGATATCTAGGTATAAACTGCACTGAAATGTCAGAAGTACATTTGAAAGAGGTTGGCAAGCTTGCACAGGACTTGATATATGTCAAAAGGCAGCACAATATGAAGCCACTTGACTTGAACACAGGCTGGATGTTTTTGAAATTCATCATATCAAAGCCAGCACTTGCTTTGCATGCCTGGTCAGAATAACCAAATGATACAATGGTTTCTTTCTAAATAAACAAATGAGGCTCATAGGCTGCTAAGACTTCTTTTCAAATACTCGGACTCAAATATGATCAGCCGCCTCTGAGCAGGAAGGAATTTCTATCTCTTGTGTACTTAGGCCCCCATAATTGCATCTCACTTCTCACTCCTTCAAAATAACAAGTGTACCCTCTCCACAGTTTGTAGAACACATGCGGAGGAAATAGCAGGGCTGCAAGCTAACTGGCACAAAAATTCTAACCAGATGATGGAAAAGGCATTTGTCAAACTCAGAGCTCTTGAGAGATTTTCTTCTTCCGAGAGGATTGTATATAATCCAGTAAATAGCCTCCCCTGGAATCAATTGACCCTATCTTAACAATGGTATTAGTTATTATTCCAGTACCATTTTGCCAAGTACTGTTTTAACATACACAGGAAAATTCCAGGGTATAATATTCCCCCTTTATTGGCAGGCACATAAAACGTTGGAAAAAAAAGAGGGACAAAGAACCCAACAGCAATAAATAACACTTTGGAGGGGGGAAAGAACCTTATAAAACAGTATTATTTTCCCAAGTTTTTTTATTTAAAAAAGGTGATTAAAATAACTTCAGAATCATGTTGCTTGTTTTGCAATCTTTTGAAATTATGATGTTTTTTTCTCTGTGGTCCTTGAAGCCCTGGAGCATTTACTTCAGCTCCTTCAGAATAATCTGCATTCCTAAGAAATGGAACAAGATATTTTCAGGCCAGATTTTCAGGTGAAACATCAGTCATTAAGAACAAGGAACAGCTCATGGTGCTAGTATTTCATCATCTCCAAAAGCTTTCCTGCATAATTAACATGGCCGCTTTTAAAAATAACACTTATTTACTAATAACAATTCACCAAATACATCTGACAGACTAGGTAAAACAATTTTCTCCATTTCTAAGATAAAATTATGGAGCCAAACCTGTAGACTGCAAAAATAAATCTGTCTCTTTTTAGACTCAGGGAATAGCATTAACAGACACCAAATGATGACTGGGCTCCTATCTAAAGTTCAAACAAAATTTCCTTAGCAAAGATACACATGAATAGAGCCTGCTGCGAAATAACACAATTGATGTAAAGTTTCACCATAAAATCTGTTCTCAGGCTGCTGCCACACATGCCCAAGATGTTTTGTCTGTAGTCAGGCACTCTCTTCATTCACCTCAGTCTTTGGGGTGATTGCCACCTGCATCTTGTTTTGTCTGTGTCCTTGGTATCCTCACTATAACAACTTCTAAAAGTAAATTTTATGGAAAATTCAGCCCTTTCTACCTCGATTCATTTCAAGAGTAGAGAAGAGTCTTGTGAAGTAAAGGGAAGGAAAGGAAGAAGGAAAGAA
>VWZD01004083.1:4529-21929 GCA_013396695.1 Sakesphorus luctuosus | reverse complement strand
TAGCCATGATGATGATGATAATCCTTAAGGGACACTTGTTGTCATGGTTTAATGACAGTATGTTCCGGCATTGAAACCTCTAATGAGATGAACCCTCCTTTCCTTTCTTTTATTTCCTTCCCCCCAAATATTGACAAAGTAGGAATTATGAGGAACCTGAATGAAGATGTAAAAATAAACATTTTACTAAAAATGGGAAGAAACTAAATTTAAAAACTACCAAGAAGAGGAGAAAGTATCATCTAGCCACCCCCTACACAACAAGTAAAAACAAAACCTAGAAGAATATCTTGTTCAAAGTGAAGTCCTGTACTGTCAGGGCAGTAGAGTGGGTTCTAATGTAGCAAACCACATGAAGTGACAATGGTGGGCCCAGGATGACTCAATGCGGTTGTATCCAGGCTTAATTATATGCTAACACTTTTGGCCTGTGCTTTGGCCAGCTACTTGTTGAGAGTTTATTCCTTTCCTGCAAAGTTATGGGAACACTGGTGCTGATAAATGAAGGCTTTGGCCTTGAAGGCATAGTTTTGTATAAACTGAAATTAATTGGGCTCTTCAAGGGCATTTGAAGGAGAAAGCAAAAAGGAGAGTGATGAAGTAAGCTCCCAGACTCATTTGATAAAGACCCTCTGGATCATACCATGCAAGTTCTTGGGAATTCCAATACCCACACACATTTGCAGAACTTACATAATGGGGGAGGAACCAAGGGCCTCTGGCTAGGCAGTCCTGGCCACACCTGCATAGGTAGACATCACTGGCAGATCAGATAAAAAGCAGATAGCTCATGCTTTGAGCTCGCTTGCTTCAAATGAAGGACAACATTACCTCTGGCGGGGATGCCTGCTACTTTGTGTGCCTGCCGATGCTTTGAGAATGCAGTTTCTGATTTGGGGAGTCCTGGCATTCTGGGCTGGTAAGCCAACCTCATGAGTAACAGCTGGGTGAGTGGGGATGTTAAATATAGGGCTTATTTCTTTCTTGGGTTCACATTTACTTGGCCACCTCTGGTAATAAAATGCTGTTTTGTTAAGTTTTTCAATGGTGTTTTAGTTTAGCTTTTGGCATCCTTCCGAACTCTCCCCAGAACAGCCGTGCAGGGACTGGATGGTCATGGGTCAGCCAACAGCAGCAATTTGTGCAGCTTCCAAAACAAAAATTCCCAACCTGTCAGTGACAGTTGGTAGTGCCAGGATGACTCAGCTGTGGCCAGCAGTCTTATTCCACTCAGTGGTGGCTGTGGGGCTCCAAGAAGGGAAATTGCTGAGCTGTTGGTGTAGCTGTGTCAGTGACACTTGTACCTTCAGGCAGCTGGTAGTGAGAGTGTTGTGGAAGCCTCTCCAAAAGCAATAGGTGTCGAATGGAGGCCAGGGCATCTCCTTGAAGTTCTGTGCACAATTGCTTTCCCTCAGTAACTGTACCCAGGAACAGGAGTTTCAGAAGCACTGAGAATTGTATCCCTTGTCTCCCGAGTTTGCAGCGATGCTCCACTTCAGGAAACCCCCCTTTCCAGCAGGTCCTGAGATGCTGGGGACAGTCTCTCCCTGGCTCAGCTGGGATGCGTGGAGTGGTCCCCCATGCTCCAGACCACATGATGGCATAAATAAATTCACAAAAAATGTTTCTCATTTAGGGTTAACCCAAAACTGCAACACTTGGTGACAGAAATTAGACTTGGACACACGTGAATGCATATGTAGATACACACAGGGCATTTCTGAAAACATTACTTTTCACCTATATTACATATATACTGTATAAACTCCTCTACCTTTTCAGTTCCCTTGCTGGTCTAAACCAGTATTTTTCATGGTGTCAAACTGCAGTCCCCAATATAGCTCATACCATTCACTCTGAACCACAATTTGTTCTGTCCAGATTTCTTTGCTACTTCCACTGTGAAGCCATTCCCTCAGTGTTGTATAACTGTGTGGGACCCTGAGATTAGCTCAGTTGGTTAAAACTTGGTTGTAATAATGCCAAGGTCATGGGTTCAATCCCCTATGTGAGCCATTGACTTAAGAGTTGGACTTGATGATCCTTGTGGGTCCCTTCCAACTCAGAATAGTCTGTGATTCTATGACTGACTTTCACTTAGCTGGTGTTTCATGGCTTTCCTTTTGCAAAATCCTTCCAGATTTTGCAAAATATGTCCAGAAAGAAGGGCTATTGCTTTTTCTCTCCTCCTTATCATGTCTTTCTGCTAGTCCAGTGGCTATCCACTGTATCTGTTCTGGGAGCAATGTAATGTATCCTGCAAGGTCCTTGAGAGAGGCATTAAAATAGACAGCAATACCATAACTCCATTCAAGTCAACAGCAATTGAAAAAGTATACATGAGCAAATCCCACAAATCAACACAAGGACTAAGTCATGAGTGGTTGCTATGCTCCTGAATTGTATTTTCAACAAATAAATGATTTTTTCAAACTCAGCTCTACATATGTCAGGGTATTGTGCTTGAATTGTATGCAATGGGCTACATCTTATTACTTCTGTATATAATACATCATCTCATATAAGTTTAACAAGTAAAACATGCTACAATGTACTTATATCACATGTAGACAGTATGTATATTCTATGTAAATCTTGGTATGTTATTAGTATATGGTATTGGTATAAATTTAAGGCCCTATGTATATCTGCATCTATAAAAACTTTGGCATACCTTTGAAAGACAAGGAGATGAAGTCAGTGTCTTGGTTTCCTCAAGGTGCAGGTACATGCAATGCAATGCAAGTCAATTAGTGCAATACATTCCATGCCTCCGCTTACATGTCATAGACACACTTGATTCACTGATGCTGTCCACTTCAGGGGTCTAGAAATGAGAAGGGTCACAAGGAGTTCCTTGTGACATATGAAATGTGTTATTTTGAGAGACCAGGACCACAAAATATGCCACTGAGCACATCTGGATCCCTTTATTTTTTTAAACATGGCGAGATTATAGACAACTATGCATGCACTTCCAAAGAAGATACATGTTTATGCTGTGGGTATAATACTGACAGCTGCACAGTAAGAGAAATGACACAAACAGGATGCTTCCCGTGAGCCAGACTATGTTCCATTAGTGTTTCTTCCTTTCTGTTCTCTGAGTCATTCTCAGTCTCCGTAACTTCCTTCTTTCTGTCTCACTCTCCCCTCTCGCTTTCTCAGGTGGAAAATAGGATGTAGCCCCCTCAGTGTGTCTGTCAAACATTTCGGCTCTTCAGCTAATCTTTGACTGGACCTGACTGTATTCCTTTCAGTGAAGCAGATGATTGGTTTTCAGTTAAGCCTTTGGAATCCTAGGGCTTGGAAAGAATAACTCCAAGCACTGCATTTGGAAAAGCTTTATTAACAAGCTGAAAGTGAAAGAAAGGTAATAATTGCATTTAAACAATCAACCAAAGCAAAGCTCACCTCTGGGTTTATAAATTTGTAGGGAAGACATAATTACAAGGGGCCTGTGTTGCTACATTGCTTTTGCTTTGAAAATCAGATTGCCACCCCACTCCCACTGGATGGATAATTGGGTCCTCATAGGTCTCTTGAATCAAAGTAGTGTTGCAGTAAAACTTTATTTCTCCAGTGCTCATTAAAAGAGAAGCTGAATGAAAACCTCCCACTTTAGGGATGGGATTAGGTAGCCCTAGATTATTCCTCCTCCCATGCCCTTTCAAGGTTTTTTGTTTCTAAATCTGCTCATCAAGAAAAAGTATATTGCTAGAAGTGAGATTAATGAAGAATATTGTCCCAAGGACAATAAGGATTTATTGCAAGGCTACAAGATCCCTGCTTCAAAAAAAACCCTACAAGACCAGGAGGTGTGTGACCTCTTAATTGCCTACCTCTGATAAACTGGCAGTGAAAAAAAAAAAGAAGAAAAATCCCATTCAGCCATGAATTACCCTGGATCAAGTCCACTTGCTAATCAGAGTTTAATGAGGATGTTGCTAGTCTTAACAGACTCAAAATGTTCAAAACTTCCCTGGCTTCAAGTTTGTGCAGTTAGCATTTCCTCTCTACTGTCACTTCTGCGCACAGGCCATCATGAATCTTTAGAGAACATAATTATTTCTGGGACAGGCATGGCAGGGAGTGTGGGAGAGTATGTACTTCAAAAGGAGTGAAAACATGAGGCTGAGAGTTGCTCTGCTAATTCATTCCCATATCATCCGAATTGTCTATGCCTCAGCTGTTGGAATAAACACCCTGATTTGCTCATTGTTAATCAGATCCAGAGAGCCTGGATATATAGCAGGATTTCTAATACTGTATCACAGTCAGCCTTTATCTGCCCTTGCTCTCAGGGGAATCCATAGCATAGCCATGTGTTCTGGCCTGAGAGTTCAAGAATCTAGGTCACGCCACTGGCAATCACAACTGCCTCTTGCTGCTTCCACAACTCTGATAAAGAGCATGAGCCACACAAATACAGCCACTGTGCCAGAGAGCTCAATGTGTAATACCAAGAGATGCTTTGACTTTTATTGGCTGTACTGAAGTTAGTGAGTTAGTTCACTGCAGTAGGTACATGACTGAAAGCAGAGGTGTTTGTGCATACAGTAGGCTCCAGAGCACTTTGCAGAAGGAAGAGGGCACTGGCAAATACCCTCTGATCCTCACTCCTCATTCTCATCCAACAGCTTTAAACCACAAACTATAGTAGTACCAAATGAAAAAAAAAATCTGAACAAAGAACTCAAGATTTTGATACTTTCTAATTATGAAATTGATTTGGTATGTGGGACTGATCACATGAGGCTACCTTTCTGGTTTATGTAAACATCAGAATACTGCTCTATCAAGAGCAGTATGTAACACAAACCATGAGAAAAAAGGTACTACATCATCTTCTATTAGCCAACATGGTCAGGGCCGCATGGTTTAGTCAGGGGAATCCTGATCAGCAAAGATGCTACAGAGTACAGTCACACTGAGGCATGTACACACTGTCTTGTGCTCAAAGTTTACTTTATCCACAGCCTACCCTGTGCAGTCAAAAACAAATCTTACAAACTAGTTATAAGACTGTGAACTTTGTGTACTGCAAAGGAGGTGTTACACACAGCCTGATTCACCTTACTGTGATGTTATACTGCTGTTGAGTTCAGTGGAGCAGCTCATGACTTGCAGCAATTGGAATGAGAGGAAAATCAATTGTGGGAGACCATGGGTGTCTTTCTAATAATGTTCAGATTTTTCTTGAGTGTTGTGTAAAAACTGTATTAACCAATCTTCCTGTCTGCCTCTGTAGAACAGCTCTTCAAAATATCTGGGAAAGTATGAATTTACTGTTACATGTTATCAATAATTCTTGGGGGTTTTTTTGTTTAGACAAAATATTATCATGACTTCTGCTGGTGTGGCCTCACAAAATCCAACACTGGTATTGGTTTTAGTGAAAGTAATATGTTGAGGCAGGTTATTATACATATGAGGTTGGAACTATATGTAAAACATACACTAAGTGAAACTGATTCCAGGCTTTCTCATCCTTAATATTCATGACATCCCTTATGCAGTTAGAAGGTTTCAAGTACTTTTTTTGCAATGGCATCACACAGAGAGATCAATCAACCACTTAAATGACAAATTTTTGTTCTAAAAATTAGAGTACTAGTATCAATATGTCAGTGACTTAAGTGTTTACTGTTTATTTGTAAAACTCTAGTATCTGGTGTTAAGGAAGGCAGTGTTTATATTGACTGGACAAGGGATATTTGAAAAGTTAAAACTTGCTCCATAACAAAAAATTGCCTTAGTTAAACAATTCTAATAGACATTAACATCTTAATGAAAAGACACTTTTAATCAAATAACCATTGTCCAAAAGAGAACTTCAAGACAATATCCCATTATGGCCTCTGTGAAAAAGGTGTTGTCTTCAAAGAATACTTATGCAAGTGCAGTCCAATGCTACAGAAATGTAATACAAATATAATATAATGGCCAATCTTCGCGAACGAAGATTTGGTGAAGGGCTCACCCCACGTGTGCCCTCCGAGCCTGCGCAGTGGATTTTTTAGGTGAGGCACAGCGTGCGCAGAACTGGCCCCACCATTTAAGTCCTAAGGTTCATTTGCCACGGCCGAGCAAGCTTGGACAGTGACAGTGAAGTCCTTGGGACTGTCACAGCACCTGGTACTAACCGGGGCTGACCCTGCTGAGCATTCGAGATTATTATTATTATTATTATACAAATACCATTTATGTAATCTGACCCCATCACAAATAATGTTTTAGAGCAGCAGGGGAACTGAGAAGAAGAAAGGCAGGGCTAGCTTATGCTTTATATGTATACATCTTCATATGTTTTATGCTTTGAAGAAGAAGATTTTTAGTAATGCTTTGCAAAATCTGTGTAAAATGTGGGTGTTTCTCACTTAAGTTTGTCCAATTCTGGCTGTAAACTTTCATCACTTTTAATCACTGACACACTGGAATCCCAGCTCTTCTTAAGTAGTATGTTTTGGCAAACATAACCTAGCTACAGCACCTTGTTTGAATTTTCACATAGTTATTATTCAGGGACTTAGGGGGGAGGGGTGTGTGTGTGTGTGTTTGCTTTGGTGTTTTGTTTTGTTTTGTTTTGTTTTGGGTTGGTTGGTTGGATTTTTTTTGCTAACAGGCACATCTTATCTGAAAATCTACGTCATAGGAACATTTTGTGACTAGATAGTGAAAGAAAAGTATGTTTATGTAACAGAATATAATCAGGAAGATTTTAAAGCAGCACATAGTTCATGCATAATTTAGAAGCAATGGTATACTTTCCACAGGCAAACTGGTCATATTTTATTATTCAGCTTTGATAAATTTGCCTAGGTAAGCCCAGCCAGACATGAAATATTTATGTTTAAGAATGCTGAAATGTTCCATCTGGGTGCAAAATTCTTAACTGAAGTATTTAGACATTTCCAGAATATTTTTTTGACATTTTCAAAATGAAATGTTTTGATATTTCTGAATCAATCTTTTATCAACTTTTTCTTTTGTAGATTGCCTTGCAATTTTGATATTTTGTTTCAGTTCAGGACAAACCCAAATATTACAACATCTCTGCAGTAAGAAATTCTAGTTTTGGGCCAGGTCTACTTCTCATAATGAACCATATATTAAGTTTTTTAAAATGTTATGAATCTAAAAACCTGTTCATATTTTATCCAAATTACAAGGGAAAACTTGCCAGTGATTTTAAAAGGCCTTTGAAAGATACCAAATCCTTCTATTCCAGAGTAACATGGCAGAACTGAAAATATATAATTCAGAATGTATATATGTATATATTACATTTCTATATGCTTTAATGAACAGCCATAAAATAAGATTTATAACACAAGCTATTCAGACAGTGTAAGGTCATAGTAAAGCCTAGTGCTGCATTACAGCTAAAAAAGAATTAATACTATTTGTAGAAAGTTGGTGTGTAGTTCCAGATCTAAATTATTAACATGTAAATCCAATAATAAAAGGCTTAAACTTTTCTATGTGTTGCCCACTGGTTTGATTCTTGTGTCTTTCTGCAGATGCTCTGTTCACTTTGAGACAGATACATAAGATGGATGGATGCAGATGATACAGATCATCACTTAGAAGCATTGGAGCTTACTGCATTTTTATTTGCCCCAGGATCCAGGAGTAACTCCCGCTGGAGCCACTGAATCAGAATTTCATTCCCAGTATGGCTTTATGCATCTGTCCTGTGCATGGAGGCTGCAGTAGGCACTCTAGCTGAGCATTGGCAGTGTACAGCTGAATGTCCTATCATGAAAGAAAGAGGAACAGTTGGGCCACTATCACTTTAGCTGTTTTGAGCTACAGGCTGGAACAATCTGAGCTGTACAAAAAAATCTGTATATCAAAGCAGCTACTGGGTTGCTGTAACTATCTGCAGGAGGCTGCAGCAGCCAAGAATCTGTGACATGAAAAAGGTAGTGCAAAGAATACTTGAACTCCTGGGAGGCACAGAAGGTAATTTAATATCACCCCATTGGCGTAGAATAAATGTGAATGAGGGAGAAAGAGGCCCACAGTTTACAATAGGCTCAGTAATACTGCATGCATTTTGAGCAGGTGCAAAAGAACAGCACAACAAATGCTTCCAGAAGGTTCCTAAAAAGCAGCCTTTCTGCTTAGATAATTTTTCAAGGACTTGGTATGCAGAACTGAAACAACATTTTAAAAAGAAAATTTCCAAGTCACGAACTTCTTCTTTGAAGGGGTTCCCAGTTCCTTCAAAACTGAGAAAGGGTTTGTGTTCATTTCAAGTTTTGGGTGAAAATTTGGGTCAAGTTTCAAGATGGTTTCTCGACCTCTAATTACTATTATTAGCACTCCTAAATGGATTCTTTAGAAAATCCCTTAACTAAGGAGGGCTGGAGTGAGCTAATGAGTATGAGAGTGAGAAGAAGGTCCTTGTTTGAATTTTAAATACTCCAGCTCACTAATTGGTGACTATGGAGAATGCTTCTTTTGGAGTGGAGGGAGTTCAGGGGCAGGTGGGAGCAAGAACAATATTTTTTAGACTTGTCACTTTAAAATATACCCACTGTTGCTTTGACGTGGCACCAAATGAATTTTTAAGCATCAATAAGTAACCTTATCCTCCCTTTAGGCACTTGAAGGACTTATTTATTTTTGTTTTTAAAAAATGAGCTGGGTAGGTTTTTCCAAGGTCTCATGGCTTTAAAAAAGAATAACAATCTCTGATGATACTGGCAACAGGCATTTTTTTCTTTTCCAAATAAAATTGATGAGGCAGACAGCCTTGTGCCTGTAGCTTTGTTACATGTTAGACCAGCAGCATCCCCATTGATAGTACTGTTCCAACTGGACACTTTACCTGTATCCCTATATTTTTCTTCTCTCTTTTTTTTTTCTCTTTTTAATATATTTTTGGACACTGTTCCCATCATTGCATGCATCATGCTGACCCTCAGGACTCATCCTGATTTTGTCTCAGAGGACCTACAGCTGTGGCAGTCTTTTCCAACATGGAGATGCTGGTCTTTATTTATTTATTTTATTTTTTCAACAGAACACTGTTTTAGTGATTATCACCTGAATGTAGCTGACACAAACCCCATTGTTTTAATGCAGGGAAAAAAAAAAGAAAAGGATGAGGAGTGCACTTACAAAAATACATATTTCTTCTTTTTATTTACAGAACTGGGAAAAATGCTAATGTACAACATTATGAGTCCCACATGAACTTAAGAAATTATGTGGACTTATGCTTTAGACCCATGAAAACTCTATAAATTGGGCTCTACCCAGTATTTCAGAAGGCACTTCCAAATCATGAACAACAGAGAATAAAAGTGACTCCCTATCTTCAGGAATAATTTCTTCTTTCTATAAGCCATGAAATCCAATGAACTGAAATACTTCATTTTGACTGATTTTTGGCCAATTAGTTTTTCTTTTACAGTTACACATATATAGTTAGTTTCATCTATGTGAAGCTATACAAAGTTTAAAGACTAATTAAGTTCAGCTCAAACTTCCTCTGCTGTTAATGTGTAATGTTAATGTTTATGCTTCCCAGCTGTAAAAAGAACTGAGTCCCACAGTTCCATCGTGAGTGACTAGCCAGGGGTTGATGTCTTACTTGAAGTAAATTGCACACTAGTTTCCATCTTACATATACGCCTTCAAAGCCATGACTGTTCTTCTACTGATGAAATAAAGAAAGCTTCATTCGTATTTTATTTTTTTCTGTCTATGACAATGTTTTAGCATCAGTGCAAGGCAATTTTGCTTATTGTTTTGCATTTATAGATGCTGACGAAAATCTGTTAAAAGTTTTGTAACTGGATTTTACAAAACAGTGTTGACAAGAGTTAGCTTAGTTCATCTAAACTGTCCCAGAAAGGGTCAAAACGTGATTATACATTTTATGATTGATATACAATTACATGGTATGTTGTGGTTCAGTCTTGCAATATGCTGAAGCCTGTTTGTTTTCTGGTCCCTTTCCAAGGCATCTTGGCACAGGCTGTCAGACTGCATAAAATTCTCAGGCTGTCAGACTGCTTTCCTCCCTTTTCTCCCCTTCCTGCATAACTGTATCTCTCAGTTACATAATTTTGCTGACATTGTCCTAACATTTTGACTTACCTGAGGTACAACAGGGCAATAGATGCTAGGACTAAGAGGAGACACTGTTTCTTATATTTACTCTTACAAAATGTATTATAATACAATGCACAGAGTACCTCTTAAGTTTTGTTATGTGTATTTCCATCACACTGGAAGAAGAATCTGACTGAAGTAAAAATGGGAGCAGAGGTGAGCATGCTACTATACTAGAAATGTAGACTCCAGCTATCAGTTCTATAGGGATGTTGTTGCTTACTTCTGCTGTTTGCTGGGAAGGCTTTGCTCTACTCCTAAGGCAGAGGCAGGCATCTGTTTTCAATATCCAAAGGACAAGTCTCGAAAGAAGTTCAAGGTGCCATCCTTGCACTGTGACAAAAGATTATGAAAAGATTTGACTGGGGCAAGGGGTGGGAGCAAGAAAGAAAAATTGGCAGCTGCTTTCTACATGAGCTGTGGAGTCAACCTGTTGGAATGAATTTAAGAATAGGTCATCTAAATTTAATTTTTCATTTAATCAGGTTTAAATAAAAGCAGATTTCTGTTTCTTCTCCTCTGTTCCCTTGACGTCCCAAGGCAGTGCTGCCTGTGGGAAGCCAGGCACATAATGAGGGGCTTACATAGGACATATGGAAATGGTTTTCACTGCTGATAGACCTGTGGCTTTTCTTCTTGGACCTGCCATAACTTCAGTAGATCAGAATTAAGTTGGGCACCATGAAGTAATCAAAGGTGTCTTCTCCTTAAACATGCAGATTTCTACAAACCCCATATGCACAGAATACATCTTTATCTTTGTGGCTCTCTGTAGATGCCTATAAGCCTGCAAAGAGAGAGCTCAAGGATCTGGCCAAAACTGATCAACACCAAGTTTACCAGTGGTACCTACAGGTTAGAAGGAAGGATGTGCATGGCTTTTGTAAATGTTTATACAGGTTACAGTCTCTGTGGTGGACAGGAGTTCTCCTTGTCATGCTTGGTGCAGAGATCTCAGGCAAGCACTGCTCACACCATTGTTACCCCAGCCAGGTTCCTGAGACTCTGAAGAGCATGGAAGCATTCAAAGATAGTTAGTTGCTTAAATTTTTTAATGAGTTCAGTGCCAAGCACAGATTTGTGCAACTTCCTTAATAGTCTCAGGCATATGGTGTGACTTTTGGCGTGTGCTGTGCAGGGCCAGAAGCTGGACTTGATAGTCTTTGTGGGTGCCTTCCAACTTGGTGTATTCTGTGATTCTGTGAAGCCAGCCTAGAAGTGGCTCTGCTAGCTGTGCTACTACATAGAAATACAGGCTTCAGCTCTCCTAGGGCACATGAAAAACATGCAAGGGCTTGATTATGTTCATATTTCAGAGATTCTCAGTGTTATTTAGGCACCTAGTGTATCTGAAGAAACTCAAGACTTACTGACATCAAGGATAGGAATTGAAGAGATAACACATTCGAAGTTCGATTTTGAAAATCTGATCAAGAATTGTTTTAACTAAAAGAAATTTGAGTATCCTGAGATACAGGCACTTACATCCATGGCTATGTGTTACAGAGAGTCATTCTCTTGGGCAGAGGTCCTAACTGACCATGGGGTACAAAAGCGGACTCCTACTTAGTACTTAAGTACTTCAGTTCTAAGTATGTGGACTGTCAGCAAGCATATACCTGCACATCCTGCAACAAGAGCTGAGTTCTTTCTGCCTGGCCAGCATATGTACAACAACTTGAAGGCTGAGCTCTACCAAACACAGAAGCAGTGTTCCTCTTGACTATGGTTTTTCAGCTTGTACCATCTGCTTTCAGAGCAGCGGCAGGGCCCTGCAGCTTGCCACTCTCTCACTGGAATGGTCCAAAGTCTCAGGCTCTGCATGTAAGGAATATGCCTATGCACCTGTTGCTGGGCATCAGTGTGCATAGATGCCTTGACTGCCTCTACACATAACTAAGTAAAAGCGCTGTAATTACCCTGTTACATGAAAATCCAGCCTCTGGTGTGCCTCTGTAGGCATAGAGTACTAGGAAAAACAAATAAAATCATACCTTACAAAACAGTTTTCAGAACAGGGTTGTAAAACATTCCCAGAGTTTTAGATTAGAAAGCAAGCAAGCATGAAAGAAGATGATGAGAAAAAGATCGAAAAAATAGGGTAAAAGAAATAAATCTTGAGTATGTGAATGTTGCTTTCAGAAATGAGGGACATCTATTTGGGAAATGAAATTTTTCCAAAGAAATAAGAAGGGGGCAGGGGAAAAGGTAAAACATTGCCAATGAAATAAAAGAAAATCTCAAACTTTCCCACGCAAGTCTTAGTCAAACCAACACATAAACAGAGGAGTTAAGAACAAGGGATTTATTTCCAAGAAGGAGCCAAGGCAAAGATTTCCAGACAGAAAAGAAATGTTGTTAATGCAGTAGGAATCAAGAATGATGGTAAACAATATCATCCAACAGGTTTGGATACATTTCTGTTTGCTTTTCACTTTTTATGTGGAGAGCTTTGGCAGGCTCCAAGTGGCAAAGTCATCTTTTCTTCAGGCCATTTTCAGTGGTTGTTCCTCCCACGAGGCAGATCCTGCCTCCCCTTTGGCTGATCTATGCAGCTCCCAAGGCACAAAAAGCAGCAGAAAAGCAATAGCTCTGGCCCCAGAATTTGGTCCCTCCGTGGTACTGTCTGTCTCCATATCAGCCTCTACAGAATCACCCACAGTGGGAACTTGTCTGAGAGAGATGGGTGTTTTCAGGCTCTGTTATTCCTTAGCAATCCCAGGCTGTCAAATCAACCCCTTGCCAGCCAGCACAAAGTCGATCAGCCTTCAGTTAATTTGTGAAGCGTGAGCCATCCTGGGTGCTGTGCTGGCAGGGGAGCAGTGTATTGTAACAACACTTCTGTCCCCAACACCTCCAAATTGTGCCATGTGCAATTCAGTTGCAGAGTCAGAACTTACAGGTACTGCAATGGTAGAAACAGTTACCTGGAAGTTTGGTGCCTAAGAAATATCCTCTGAATTTTGTTTCTGTTATGTAACCAATCCCCTGTTATATTGACAGAAAACTGAATGTAATGACAAATCTCCAGCACTGGACAATTTGGGTATCCTGTAGTGAGGATTTTATAGTCACTCCAATAAAAACCCTATCTGCTGTGGGGTTATTTTCTTCTTCATAGGTTCACAATCTGACTCCTTCTTTTTGATTGGATTATTAGGCTTCAAAGAAGACATGCACAGTATAGTGAGGCAGGAATCATAGTGACAGAGAAATTTTTTAGGAATATTTTTTAGGTATAGGCTGTGTTTTAACATCCTTCTTAAAATTATTTAAGTATTCAAAGGCTCCATAACATTTTTCTTGTACTTTGTATGATTTGAGGTGTCCGGCAATTCAAAATAGACATTGTCATTATGTTTTGGTTTGAATACTTTGGCAAAATGCCAAGGATAAACCAAAGTGACAAAGGCTTCCTTCTCCCCCTGGCCGAGAAAAGGGAGAAAAAGCCTGGACACTTAAACTTGAAATAGAACTGGCTTATATATTTACACCAGAAAGGGAAAATGAAAAGTAGACTACAATATAACACACACCCACACAAGTTAGATATAACAAAAAATTCCTTCACCTCCCCATGCAACAGAAAAATGAGTTCTTCCCAACACAAATCCCACCATTCTAGTTACAAAACCACCCAAGAGAACTCAATCTCCTGAGGGACAGACCCAAGCAGAGGGAAAACTAAGAATAAACATTTTACTTTCCTATAGATAGCATAGCAGTGAGGTGGTGCTGGGCCTAATCAGCAGAGCAGCACAGAGCACATCCACCTGCACCACAGCCATCAGGAGAGGAGCAAGCTGCTCCTCCCCCACTGTATTTGTATCCCAGTTTGCATTATCTGGTATGAAATATTTCTTCGGTTGCTTAAGTCCGGTGACACCTGTCCCTCCTAATCTATATAACACTGTCAGGGCCTACTAAAATTAAGGCTTAATTTAGGCCTAACTAAAACTAAGACCTAAACTACCACACATTATCACAAAGCATACAAAATGTGGGTAGTGAAGATGGCCAAGAATTCTCAACTCTGATTCTGACTCCATTGTTGACCATAAGAGAATCTGGCAGGAATAAAACCTTTCAGAAATTCTTGGAAAACAAAAGCCAAAGTCATATGTAACACAGGGAAAACAAAACAAAACAAAAAACCAAATAAACAAACAAAAATGGCAAAAGAGAAAATATGGGAGAAATTCCAGTGTCTGTTCCTGCTCATGGCGTTCCCACTTGGTAACCATTTTTCATTCCTTTCAGCAGAGAAGCATTTATTGTGTACAAGGCTCACACTAGTTATGAAAATCATCTTAAGGCAAAAAAGAGAAAAGAAATGCTGGAGAAAGAGTGAAAATAACTAAGGTACAGAAAACACAAATAGAGATTTTTTTTCTTCAAATAGATCTGAGCAAAAATCATGCCAAAATTTCAAAATTTACCCTTACAAGCATGAACTAGTATTATTAGTATCATTATTAACATTAGTACAAACAAGCTGCATTAAAAAAACAGTGTTCTGATTTAAGCCACATCAAGGCAATACTAGGCTGACACTCAGGATTAAGGAGGCAAAACTTCCTAATGCTTTCTAACCCTTTGAAGCACAGCCTGGATGTCAGTGGGAACCTGATCTGACATCTTCCTATAACAAGTATCACTTTTTTCCTTAGAAGACCTTTGGGAAGATCCAAATCTGGTGCTTTGGATTCAATTGTTACGTTTGAAACTGCAAAGCAGCCATGTGCATTGAAGTACTGATTGGAAGATCACATATTTTAAGCTTTGCAGAAGTAGTAGCCAAACTGCTGTGTGTTTAGCATTCAGCATTGTTTATCCTGCACTTCCTCTTTAATTTTGTTTTGTTTTGTTTTGGTTTGGTTTGGTTTTTTGTTTTGTTTTTTTGTTCCATTTGAGATACAGGATTATTATGGTTCACTTAGGTTGTGTTGTTCAAAGCAAACCCAACTATATTTAGTGTTTTCATTAGGGAAGGATACATACCAGAAAAATGGGATGGCATCCAGAAGGACTTGGACAAGCTCAAGAAGTGGGTCAATGGGAATGTTATGAGGTTTAACAATACCAAGTGCAAGGTATTGTACCTGCGTCAGGTCAATCCCTGGTATCAATACAGACTGGAGGATGAANGTGCATTGAAGTACTGATTGGAAGATCACATATTTTAAGCTTTGCAGAAGTAGTAGCCAAACTGCTGTGTGTTTAGCATTCAGCATTGTTTATCCTGCACTTCCTCTTTAATTTTGTTTTGTTTTGTTTTGGTTTGGTTTGGTTTTTTGTTTTGTTTTTTTGTTCCATTTGAGATACAGGATTATTATGGTTCACTTAGGTTGTGTTGTTCAAAGCAAACCCAACTATATTTAGTGTTTTCATTAGGGAAGGATACATACCAGAAAAATGGGATGGCATCCAGAAGGACTTGGACAAGCTCAAGAAGTGGGTCAATGGGAATGTTATGAGGTTTAACAATACCAAGTGCAAGGTATTGTACCTGCGTCAGGTCAATCCCTGGTATCAATACAGACTGGAGGATGAACAGATCAAGAACAGTCCTGCTGAAGAGGTCTTGGGGGTGCTGGTGGAGAAGAGCCTGGACATGAACCAGTAATGTGAACTTGCAGCCCAGAAAGCCAATTGTATCTGGGATGCATCAAAAGCAGTGTGGCCAGCGGGGTGAGGGAGGTGATCTTGACCATCTACTCTGCTCTGGTGAGATCTCACCTGGAGTGCTACATCCAGCTCCGGGGTCCTCGGCATGAGACATGGACCTGGTAGAGCAAGTCCAGAGAAGGGTCACCAAGATGATTAGAAGGATTCATGCAATGAAACTCTGAGACATCTGGGACTGTTCAGATTGGAAAGGAGAAGACTTCTGACATCCCAAACCCTAAACTTCCCAAATTTACTTGGTAAACAAATGCCAAATCCCATGGGACAATGTATATAGATAAAGAACTTTCATTTCAAACACTGTTTGGAGAAAGAGGATGACTACTGATCAAAAATTATAGCCAAATTCCTTCATAATAAAGTTCTCGAGACCAAAGCCATAGAGTGGTTCAAAAGCAAGCCCTTGAAACAGTCAAAGCTACACTTTGAGAACATGAGAAAGAATTTCTGACTTTAAACTGGAAAGAAAAAACTCGGATCTTGCTTCATTGTACTAGTCAAACTCTGAAGGCAAAAATCTTAACTGGCATACATATTTAGAGTAACCATGCTTTGCTCCACTTGCTCTCTAGGATTCATGACAAACCAAAAACTTGGAGACAGGGAGGGCAAAGGGGAAATGAAACAGAAAAGTGCTTAACTTTGTTGAGTTACCTAATGAAGAGAGGAAGATCTCAAAATCTATTTTGTGAATTGGAAGTTAGACACTAAGGGAAAAGTGGACCCTTCAGTTTCTGATTTTCTTTCAAATGAACCAATTATTTTGCTGACCTCAGGGTCCAAATTTCAAAGAAAGCTGAAGACAGGCTTAGGCCTGCTGCTATGGCAAATTCCAAAATACCCAATTACTGACCTCAGGAGGAGTCAGCATTCCTGAGATTAGAGTCACTGGGAGTTTACTTCACAAACTCACTTCTAGTAATATACTATAGTGCAGACACCATTAACCTGCCTTTTTCAGTTAGCAAATAAGATATGTCTCAAGGCAAAATAGTTATTAACAGCCAGTGGTAGGAGTTACATCTCTAATTGGAAACAGCAACATCTGCAGGAGAGTGTAAGAAAAGCATATAGCAAGTAAATGTGTTAGTGGATTACAGGGATTCTAGGTAATTGTTCCATAAGACAGCTTTAGCAGAAACAATGAATATTTCAGGGCTTCATAGATCCAAACTAATTCTGGTCACTGAAGAGTGTCTCAAGGATTACGTCTGTTCCTACTAGCCAATTTGACCAGCACTATACTGGCAGACTTCCCAGATTTCCTTATTTTTTTTCACCACGTTTATTTCAATGTTTAAACCATTTTGTGACTAGCTAATTCTCTTCTTTTTACACCAGCTGGTGTAAGGGTGCTGTTAAATAACAAAGCCCTTTCACATCAGCTGCTTGAGGTAGCATTATTGTGTCCTAGCTGTCAGTTATACTAAAATATCTTTAGAACTAAGTTATTCTAATATGAGTGACCTGCTGCTTTTATATACAAAACTCTTCCACTGCTTTTATAATTAAACACTCAAGACAAAAGTCTGAAAAATGAGCACCTGCTGAGCACCCATAAACTCCTGGTGAAACCTATCA
>VWZD01004082.1:0-10746 GCA_013396695.1 Sakesphorus luctuosus | reverse complement strand
GTTTCCAGCAAACATCCAGCAAGCTAAAGTTTTCCACAACAAAAAGGGCTGGTGATCATGAAGTGTCAGCCAGTCACTTACAGAATACCTGATCTTCATCTTGGTTGAGTGGTCTATAACAGACTCCCACCAGAATGTCTGCCTTGTTAGCCTTCCCCCTGATTCTTACCCTTAGGTACTCAACATCACTATCCTTCCTTCCCAAAAAAGTTCTAGTTTCAAATCAGGATTCCCAGTCCTTTTTTTTTTCCCTGGAAAGGAGAAAAAAAACACATGGGATTTTCTAGTTATCATTTTCTGCATGTGGACCTCCCCAGAATGGGACCATTTGCAGCCCTCAGTACTTCTGGACAGAGAATCAAGGCTTCTAGTAGGAGAAAAGAGCCTACAGAAGAAGATGGCAGTCAGATGGACACATTGTATGGATTTTGTGTGGCAAGGTTTTGGCAGCATGGGGCCTGTAGCTGCCAGAAGTTTCATTCATGTACAACAGGGCCAATGCCAGCTGGCTCCAGGATGGCTCCAAGCAGCTGGCCAAGGGTGAGCCCACTCGTGATGGTGGCAGCACCCCAGGATAACATATTTAAGAAAGGGAAGAAGAAAACTGTACAACTACAGCTGGAGAGAGGAGTGAGAATATGTGAGAGAAGTAACTCTGCAAACACCCTGGTCAGTGAAAAAGCAGGGGGAGGAAATGCTCTAGGCATTGAAGCAGATTCCTCTGCACCCCACTGTGAGGCAGGCTGTCCCCCTACAACCCATGGAGGTCCACAGTGGAGCACATATCTACCAGAAGCCCATGAGGACCCCACACCAGAGCAGCTGGATAGCCAAGGAATGTTGTGACCCTGTGGAAAGCCTGCTACAGGTCCTGGTAGGATCTGTAGCCACATGGACAGAGGAACTCATGCTGAAGCACATTTGCTGGAAGGACTTGTGACCCCACAGGGAACCCACCCTGGAGCATTTTATCCCTGAAGGACAGAACAGGAAGAGACCCACGCTAGTGCAATTTGTGAAGAACTGCAGCCCATATGGGAAGGACTCACTGTAATGGGCTCACCCTGGCTGGATGCAAGGCACCTACAAAAGCCACATTATCACTTCTCTCCACAACTGGACAGGGAGAGAAAACATAACAAAGCGTTCATGGGTTAAGATAAGGTCCAGGAGACATCACTCATCAGATATAATTATGGGCAAAACAGGCTCAGATTGGGGATATTAATTGAATTTGTTACTAACAGGATCAGAGCAGGATAATGCGCAGTAAAAAAAATCTTAAAAACACTTTCCCGAGCTTCTACCTCCTTCCCTGTAGTGGCCCACAGAGACAGGGAGTGGGCTTATGGCCAGTTCATCACAGGTTTTTTCTGTCACTGCTCAGGAAGAAGACTCTTCCTCCTGCTCTGGCATGAGGACCCGCCCATGGGAGACAGTCCTCCATGAACTTCTCCAGTGTGAGTCCAGTCCACAGGCAACAGCTTTCCACAAACTGCTTCAACACTGGTCACTCTTCCACCGGGACAGAGTGCAGTCCTTCATGCACAGCCTGTCACAATGTGGGGCCCTCACAGGGTCAAAAGTCTTACCAGGAAACCTCCTCCACTGTGGTATCCTCTCTCTATAGGTATGCAGGTTTGTACTTGGAGCCTTCTCCAGCATGGGTTTCCCATGGGTTCTTTCAGGAAACCACCTGCTCCAGTATGGGTCTCCTCCAAGGGCTGCAGGTGGATCTCTGAATCTCTGTGGTCCTCCCTGGGCTGCAGGAGGACAACCTGCTTCACCATGGTCTTCACCATGGACTGCAGGGGAATGTCTGCTCCAGTGCCTGGAGCACCTCCTTTTCCTCCTTCTTCACTGACCTTGGTGTCTGCATAATTGTTCCTCTCACATACTCTCATTTTGCTCTTCCCTGGCTGCAATTATATTTTCACAATAACTTTGTTTTTCCTTCTTATATATGTTATTATAAAAACATTTACTATCATTTCTAATCCATCCTGAAGCCAGCTGGCATTGGCTCCTCTGGACATAGGGGGAAACTTCTAACAGCTTCTCACAGAAGCTTCCCCTGTAGCCCTTCCTCCCCCCACCCCCCCAAAAAAAAAACCTGGCCACACAAACCCAATACACTCNAAAACCTGGCCACACAAACCCAATACACTCACACTCACAATGGAGAACTTTGTTGAGGACGGTTTTCTGTAAGAGGGATCCCACGCTGGAGCAGAGGAAGATTATAACGAGTCCTCCTCCTGAGGAGGAAGCAATGGCAGACACAATGTGCGATGAATTGACCACAGTCCCCATGGTCCTTGTGTACCACTGGAGAGAAGAAGGAATTTGGTAATGAAGTTGAGCCCATGGAGAAAGGAGGGATGGGGGAAAGGTGTTTTAACATTTGATTGTATTTCTCATTATCCTACTCTGATTTGATTGTCACTAAGCTCAACTCATTTCCCAAAGATAAGTCTTTTTTTTTTCTACAACAGTTATTCTGTGACAGTGATCTTAGCCCCTGAGCCTTTTGTTACATTTTTTCTTCCCTGTCCAGCTGTGATGGAGCAGCTTTGGTGGGTACTTTGTGTCCTCCCAGGGTCAAACCAGCACAATACACAGGCAGGGCAGCTTTCAGGAGCTAGCCAATACAAAATCACTGAATCATTTAGGTTGGAAAAGACCTTTAAGATCACCATGTTTAACTGTTAACCCAGTGTGGCCAAATGCACCACTAAACCCTGTCCCTAGGTGCCACATCTACATGTTTTTTAAATACCTCCAGGGATGGTGACTCCATCACTGCCCTGGGCAGCCTGTTCCAGTGTTTGACAGCACTTTTCTTGAAGAAATCTTTCCAATATCCAATGTAAATCTCTGCTGGTACAAGCTGGGGCCATTTCCATACGTGCACAGACAGAAAACAATAGGCAAAATACCAACATGAGAAATTGACCTCTTTTTTGGAAGTCCTGATAAATTTAAAATTATGGGAATACATTGTCAAAATGGTTGCAAGTATTTTAAGGTAAGTATATTAATTTTTGTACATCAGAAACATAAAGCACATGACTACACTGAATACAGCTCAGTGAAGTTTCAGCCCCAGAATTCTGTGACTGACAAAGTCAAAGGCAACCAAGAAAATTACAGATAGATCTTAACCGTGGACAGCACTTCTGAAACAACAATGATAAATATGAAGCAGAAACAAGGAATTTGGGTATATAACCCCAACAGGGTCTGAGTTACTAGAAAAAGTCTCTGTGGAGATCTGAGACAATCACAGAAGCTCTCTTCCTAAGTAAAGGGCTGTATGGTTCATCCAAAAGTAAAACAACCATCAGGAGTCCCTTTCCAAAGTATTTCTTCATGTCTTAAAAGAATGAAACTTCTTGGGTCTTTGAAAACCCTTGGGGTAATTTAGCCAGTAAAGACATATTAGTGTCTTATTCCAGAGTTCCTTTACTTTTTAAATACTGTTGAAATGGAAATCACCATAGTTGAAAGACACTTGCCATAGCACCAAAAATAACACATACCAACGTAAAACTGAAATGAACAAGCTCCAAATAAAGAGATAAATATACATTATGTGCATAAATATTTTTTATATATACACACTCAGATATAACTATATGTTTATATAGCACAGGAATCTTTTCTCCGCACATTTTTATACCTTTTACATAAGTCCTTTGGGACCTTATTAATGGGATAAGGTTTCATTCCCCAGCACACTGGATCATTTACATCTTTGCATAGTTAATAAATGAAACAAAGTAGAGCATCTGTCTCCTACTTTGTACTTGTTCTGCCTGTGTGAAAATGGTACAAACATTTACTCTTTTTGAAAGGAAGACAACTCTTAATTTTAGAGACAGGGCTGGAAAATTTTCTTTTGCTCTCCTTTTGCTTTATTAGAATATCCTTTTTTTCCTACATGATTTCAGAATGCATATGACAATATTAAGTCAGGAATGTTTTGTTTTGATGTGGCATCTACAGCCAACTGTTACCCAGCAGTTAAATTTGGAAACTATGAAAACTTTATGAGACGGTGTGCCATGAGGTACTCCCCTTACCTTTCAATTACACAAGACATGGCTATACCTCTGTGCATCTGTACTGCCTAGAGCACTATTTCTCAGGCTTTTGAAATCACATGCCATTTTAAGTTATCACATTTTCTTTCACACTACCACACAGCTTTATCATCAGACTTTTGAATACATGCTTTTTAATGTGGATTTATAACTGGGTAGCATTAACTATGGAAAGCAACTACAAATCACAGTATGAGAAATAGTGGTGCAGGGATTTATTATATAGCACTATAAAAGATAAAATAAGGAGCAGAAGAAATACAATTTGAAACAAAGAAGGGCATATAATGAAATCAAAAGAAAAGTAACACTATTAAGTATAAAAACATGTGGAACTAACAGACATTTCAGAAAGTTGTATGTAATCGTTATATTTTAAAACTGGTCAACCTGTGCAGTTACAAAAATATAGGCAGTGTCAAAATCTCACCAGATAATTATATCACTTGTTTAATTCCTGTTACTTCATTACATACAATACAATACTAGCATTAATTATTTGTGAATAACAGTAACATTGATGAGGTATAGCATCTTATACTGAATAAACCTCAATTTTGAGATACTTTCTTTAATTTTCTTTAATATAACTCCAAAGCAAATAGTGTCAGATGGGAGAGAAAAATAAAATATTTGTATTATATACATATATATTTTGCAACTACATCCAAACATAGGTTTAGTTATATCTTTCCATATGAACAGCAATTTCGTTTCCAAGAATAAAAATTGGTTGAGTTACTTCTACAGTGTATTTTTATATTTGGATTATTACTATTAGTTTTGCAGAACTTGTTCTTGACAGTGGTTCCAATCTTTGAATTCTTAAGTAGGTGGGTGTTTTTGTTGCTTTTCTTCTGCACACCACCACCATGAAATTGTAATTTGTATCTCAAGCAGAAAGAAAAAGAGCAGAATCAGTTTGTAGTAGTAGATTAAAAGAAAAAATAATATGCCAATAATGATGGCTTTTAAAGCCCCCAAATGAAGTGTGAATGATGACTAGTAGAGAAGAAGAAAAGATTTACTGAAACACAACTTTAGCATACAGATAAGAACATGAAATCCAGAGAAAAAGAATTCTTATCAAAAGAAAAATAGTAACATAGTATTTCCTGTCTGTATGAATTCCTTGTATTAAAATACCTTTAAAACATCTCCTCATATTTCTGGAATTTCTATTTCAAAGTTCTTCTGAAGAGTGACTTTTGTACAACTGAATTTAAACATATAAGCCAGCATAACAGAGAGCTGGTTTCTGAGAGACTGGGTGAAAAGTACATCTCCCACACTCCATTCGGGACAAAGATGCAGTCCTTTCCTCACATAATTCCTTTCAGGAAGCGGCATGCCTGCACACTCAAAATCACATACAGAGGAAGAAAGGAGGGGATGTGGATACACTGTGCTGCACCCCAGCCAACCAAGTCACTTACTTCAGCACCTACATATAAATGTTGGTGTCCAAGCACCCACTCTGTGGTTTTTGCCTTTAAAAAGCAGAAAATAGTTAGTAGCTCTTCAGCTACTCCCAGCTCTTCCAAAACCTGTAGCACCTGGAAGAACTCAGTCATGAAGGCTGTCACATATGTGGAGAAAGCTCAGTTCACAATTGCTGGAATATCATTTACTCTGACTATAATTGCTTTAAACATCAGAAACCAAAAAGCTTATTTCTTATGCTATTGCTTCTCACTACCCTATGAAGCCATGAAACCCCAAATGCTGTAGAATTATTTTCAATGTCAATTTCTTGTTTATCACATTTTTGACCCTATCTGTTTTTCAGTATCTGATAAGTCTCTCTGGGATCTATCTATATAACTCTGATAAAGAGCTGTTTCGCAACTGCATTCTTGACACAAGCTTTCTCACATACATTTTATCTATATTACAAAAAGGGCTAAAATATATTTACAAGTATAGGTGTTCCCAGTATCATATCCAAACACATACACAAAGCAAAGGCACATATGCACTCATATACATACAGTAATAAAATGTGATTTCTATGGGGAAATGCAAAACTTATAGTTAAAATGTCTTATCATCGATGCAAGAGAAAGAGAAACGTGCTAGGCATTAAATTTGCATAGACCCCCAAGCACAGAGGTTCCTGGATATGTAGTGTTCTACTGTTCTTGAAGATGATGAGCATATCTGGCAGGGAGAGTCTGTCAGGATTAACTCAGAGAAAACACCCTCAAGGAGATAATTTGAAGACATACTGAGAATTTGCCTTGGTATGTGAAAATAAACATTCAACCCACTGCAAACTATGCACACTAAAAGTTACTACAAATACTATGTCACACACCGGGGGATAATCTATTTCAGCTAATGAACACACAACCACACGAAACACTCACAAGTGGTTGCCACTTAGGATCAATTTAGGTCTTGCATCGCTTAGACTTGGAAAGAAAAGGTCTTTTCAAACATTCAGACAGATAGGAAAGAAAAAAAGAAAGGTAAAATGAAAGTAGTTGTGGTATAAACAGGCTCAGATTCACTTGATGGATTAGTTTTCTAGTGAATAACAAGACAGCATAAAGACATTACTGCTTTTTTTATAAAAAAATAGCTAAAAGGTACATCTTTCCTGATTTTAAAACTGCTTTTGACTAAGTCTAAATTAATAGCCTCTGTTTCAGGTTACAAACAATTTTTTTTTTACTCAATAGGTTAAATTGTGTAAATAGAGTGTTTCTCTTACCAACAACACTGGCTGCTGAGGTAGAAGTTATGGTGACTTAAAATCCTGGTAGAAACCAGATAAGCACTACATGCATGTGATTTCTACTTTAAAAAATTATGTAATCAATATGTGAAAACAACTTGGCCTGAAATCACATAGCATAAGACAACAAAATCTCTCCTTTCCTTCTTCTTTTCTTCTCTTTTCCACCCACCCAATTCTCTTTTCCTTTCAGTCTTTTGTATTATGAGAAAAAGCATGATGCCATTTCATAAATTCTACTTGCTTTACACACACACACACACACACACACACACACACACACACACATACACACTCAAACACAAAGAAAATAACTTGCATGAAAAGTAGGGCATGAGAACACATCTCCAAATGTTCACAGCTACACATCTTATGAAGTATCTTTACCACTCTTAAATATTAATTGAAATTATTCCAAAGATTTCATGCATTTCAAGCTTGTTAACTTGAGTCTACTTATTTCATGAACAGCTCAAAGATACTACTGAAGAGTAATAAGAGACATGACTGGAGAGAAAAACAGCTGAAGATGGCTCACACACCCACAAAAGGTTTAAGCAAGACTGCAAAGAAATTGAGGAGGGGTCACAGAAGTATCCAAGGAAAACTGAGGTGGTATCTGTAGCACTTTTGGGGTGTGTTCAGCTGGTGTTGACTTGTGCACCTTGCATTGCTCAAAACAGCATGGCTACAGAGGCATGGCTAGAATCTGACCCAGTGACAGCCATGTCTTCAGGCATCTCCATTTCGTTTAGTAACATTGCACACACAGTCTGACACTGAGTCTGCAGTCTTGCCGACAGCATGGATGGGGAGGCTGGGGTTAACTTCAGGCATGCAACCCCAGCAAATGTCAGAGTGTACTTGTGGTAAAGGCAGAGGGGAACAACACTACCTACTGAATAGACATGCAACTCTGAAAACTAATTGCCTACATCCAAATTGTAAAATTTCAGAGTTCAGTGTTATGAAGCATTAAAATATACAACCAGAGCTTGTAACTTTTGTAAAGCACTGAATAAATTACAAAGTCTTTATCACAGTTAACAAACAAGAGTTGTGAGGCTCTGTCCTTAAGTCATCACATAGGGTGCAGGCCCTTAGCTATGCAAATTCTAGTTTGGAAACAGGATGATTTCCAGATGGTCATGAAGAACCAGCACCCAGTGAAAATCCAGCTAAGGGAATCTGTGTTTGGGTGACACCTGAGAAATGCATGTTCCCTACTGCATTGGCCTTGTTTTCCAAATCAGAGCAAGTAGGCATCTTTTCTGTCAGTGAGTTAACTCATTTTCTATTTGCTAAGTGCCTCCAATGGTCTAACAGCAAACTGTGAAACTGTATCCACTAAGCTTTGGTCCAGCAAATTCAGTACCTCAGAATTCAAGCCAGAATTGATTGTCCAAGGTCAGGCAGGGACCAAACTGATCTCCTGTTCTCAAATTTGGGATCATTACTAGACAGCTACTTGGTTTCGCCATTAGCTGTCTTCCACTTCA
This sequence comes from Sakesphorus luctuosus, assembly GCA_013396695.1. Lineage (NCBI taxonomy): Eukaryota > Metazoa > Chordata > Aves > Passeriformes > Thamnophilidae > Sakesphorus > Sakesphorus luctuosus. The sequence continues at coordinate 2,401 of VWZD01004082.1, read as the reverse complement.
TGTCCTCCTTTTCTTTTGTCAGAAAAGCTGACACATTCCTTCAGCATAAACAGTCTGAGAATGGAATATGGGCAACAGAATGGGTGTTTTGCCATTTGGGCTGTTACTGCTAACAATGTGGAGACAAAAGGAGATTCTGTGGCAGGTAACCAGGATGAAGGGGAACAGCTAGTGGTCATCCCAGTAGAAGAATAAACTAAACTATACTTTTTAGTGGAAGAACCATTTGATCTTCTCAGTAGAAGAGGATATTTCACATTACATATAAAGCTTTAAAACTATAAAAAGCAATTTTGGAAAGGCTTTCTGCTAACAACTTTATCATTAACCATGATTATCCTTAAGTTACCTAAAGAGAGCAGTTATTTCTGCATCTATGGGGAGACATTTTATTTGCAAAAATGAAAAGGTTGGGTAACAAAGACACTGACTGATGGCAGAAATTAATACACTTCCCTTCAGAGTAAAATGATTCTGCTTCAATCTGTGAGAAGAACAAATTCTAATACGCTAGTACTGTTGACTGGCTTCCTTTTGAAGACTTGAGATTAGTTAAAAGTTTATTAAGTACCTAGTGAAAGATTTTAAAAGCAGGAACACAAGATTTATTATTTAAAATCACTCAAAAAAAAAAAAAGAAGAAAGGATAATTTTAAGATGTAGTTGGTGTGATTGCATCTTGGCACTACCAAGAGAGATGATTACTTCTGCACAAACACCATGGATCAAGGGAAAATCGGGTGGCAGTGGTATAAGACAAGGCTTTCACATATCAACTGGTCACAGACCTCTAAGATCTGTGATGTTTCCAAATGAAGTACTAACAACACAAAGGACAGACCTAAACTTATCAATCACCCACATCCCACAACATGAACCCTACTACCCCATAATAAGGTGATGGATTCAACGCAACCGCTAATTCCCCTAAAACAAAGCAAACACTCAAAACCCCCACAAAATACATCATACAAGTTCTCGACCAGTCTTTACCCAGGACTTATGGCCTGAAAAACCATTGTCGTCTCTTCAACTACAAGAACATTCCCCTTTTACTTAATACAACTAAAACCCCATCACAACCCCCAAAATTTCTCCAAAATTCACTTTACCCAGATTCCCTCCTCTTTTTTACTAACCTATTTCTTATCATATTTACTTTAAACATTAAAGATACCCCATAAAAATCCATTTCTACTGCAACACAACAACCAACCAAAACGTCTTATAAAGTACTAAATAAACAACAAGCATTCCACATCCTTGTAGCTTAAATAAAGCATAACACTGAAGATGTTAAGACAGTTGCCAAATGCACCCAAGGACAAAAGACTTAGTCCTAACCTCACCGTTAGTTTTTGTCAGATATATACACACAAGTATACTCGCTCCACTGCAAATGCCCTCAGCATCTTAACCTAGACAACAGAAGCAGGAATCAGGCTCACACAATTCTAGCCCAAGACACCTTGCCCAGCCACACCCCCAAGGTAATATGTTTACTGTTTTTCAAATAGTTGAATATTTTACAGCAGGGGCTCTTAGATTATAGACTTCTCAAAACAGTTGGGTTAAAAAAAAAAAATCTGATGACTTTCCTTTTACGAGGGCAAAATTAACTAGATAAGGTCCAGTTATTTCAGAGAGCAGAAAGCCAAAAACAGAGCCATGCTCACATCCCACTATAAAACCACCGTACCAATATGAAAGATTTCAGATCACAAAGAACTGGCTATAAGCCTCTTCAGTTCTCTTCTCTTGGATCTTTATCTCCCCTAACTACAACTTCAGGCAACAGCATCCCAACAGAAGGAAATGGAAACCCTTTTCTTAGCTTGGAAAATAAACATAATATGACAATAAACATAAATGACAGAAATGCATTCTAATGTCAGGAATCAGGAAGCAGTGGCTTCTGGAACCTGCTAGAACTTGCCTACCTTAATTAAAGTGCCATTGCTAAAATATGCCATTATTTCTTCCCTAAAAGAATGATATCACTGTCAATTTGCCCCAGCAAACTAGCCTTATCAACAAAATACCTAAAACTCATTAAAATAAGAGTGTAAGCAAATGAAGAATCCAATATAAGCAAAATTCTGATGTAAAAGTAACTGTTTTAGAGCAGAATTCCTCTGTGGGTTTTTCACAGCATACAACAAAGTAATACCAGTAATCCTCTAAAACAGTACGTCAATAATGTTTATCCATGTCAGATATCACAATGAAAAATATGTTAAAAGTAGGACTACATCACCATCATCATCATGGCTAGGCTTCACGAAAAAAGATTTGGGAAGGGCACTACCCACATTTGCTACAAGTGTGCTGGTGGCTAAAGAGGTTGATGGGCGATAGGCAAGCCTGGTCGCAAAACACACAGCAGAAAGTCTCCTTTGGC